>JACEFZ010020847.1:0-26082 GCA_014155875.1 Cepaea nemoralis
GGGTTTTGGTTTGGGAAAAAACTTTTGGGTATGTGGGAAAATTAGGGGGAATTTGGGCGTATGTAACACCTTTGCCATAGAGGCGGCAGCAGAAACAGAGGAAAACCTAAAAAGTCACGGAGCAGACAAGTAGAAACATAAATAAACGACATGGGAAGGATATGGGCAGAGCTGCTTGGGGTAGCTAAAGATTGGAGGGATTGGAGTGAGCTGGTGGAGTGCCGATGCCCATTTGGGAGATACAGTGGAAAAGAAGAATAATCTCTTTCTTACATTTAATGACAGTGATTCACTGCATAAATTAGTTGCATATCCTTTACAGGGTGTGGCAGTCAAACTCAGTGTTAAGAATAATCTCTTTCTTACATTTAATAACAGTGATTCACTGCATAAATTAGTTGCATATCCTTTACAGGGAGTGGCAGTCAAACTCAGTGTTTGTTGGCTGTTTGTGATTTCTTGGCATGTTTTACGTTCAGTAGTTTGCCATTGCTTTCTGAACAGCCAACATTCATTACCTTCTCATGGGAACCAACGCAAGATGGTATCCTTCCAAATAGCCCGCAGCTGTTTTGAGCGCAGTATGTGGGTTTACTAACTGTAATCGTAACTCCCTCCTCACAGAGCCTTATTGCATAAAGTGGCGCAATATTTTTTTTTTGCATTTTTTTTTACAGGTCATTGCAGTCAACACCAGCATTTTTCAGCTGCTGTTAATGTCTTGGCAAGTTTTATGTTCAGTAGTTTGCCATTGCTTTATGAACGACCAGCACCCAAACCTTGTGTAAGAAAGCAGCACGACATGATCTGCTGCCTAATCTTGCGCAGCTGTGTTTCGAACGTGGGTATACGAGATTATGAATAACGTCCTTAACTCCTTCGCCAGGGAGACCACAATATTACTTGAACACAATGATATTATTAATAGATGGTCATAAGGTAACTGACGATAAATACAACTTAATCCAAACAACCTGTGAAAGTCAATTTGGTACTTGACCAATTCAGCTACAGCCTGGGTGTCAGCAGAAGACCCAGAACGGCAGCAATAGATGAAATCCGTGACCTTAGTCAACTTGTCCGACACTCTATTGGGGATATAGGTCCTGAAATCAATCAACACGTGGTGTTAGTACTGCATTCCATGGGCAAGATTCAACCACATACACTTGCCAACATAACTTTTCTGTTATGTTGGTCTGACATAAAAGTAACATTCCTACTAACATATATTGTTATGGAAAGCTGATATGTAAGCTAAATTTGTACTTTAAAAGTTAGTTGCATATTCTTTACAGGATGTAGCAGTCAACCCCATCATTTTTTGGTTGTTTGAGATTCCTGGACAAGTTTACGTATTGTATTTTGCCATTGTTTTCTGAACTACCGGCACGCATACTGCATTTGAAAGCAGACTTCCTTGATTTGCATTACTAATGGACTAACTAATTATGTAAATTTGAATTACTAATGACTAACTAATTATGCAAATTTGAATTACTAATGACTAACTAATTATTCAAATTTGAATTACTAATGATTAACTAATTATGCAAATTTGAATTACTAATGACTAACTAATTATGAAAATCAAGGCAAGGTTGGCTGTTTTCAAATTGCCTGCAACTGTTTTTCAAATGCGGTATGCGGGATTACAAACTCTATCCATAACCCTTTTGCCACAGAGCCGGTAAATATGTATGTAAGAATAGTAGTATTACAAAATGTTACAATTCTACTATTCACATAACCACAACTTCAATTCCACGTAACCACAACCAACATCAACTTACCCTGTTGTTGTCCTGGAGTCAGCACCAACAACAACACCTCCGTCATATTCAGTGGCCATGATTGTTGTCTGTATGTATAGAAAATAAGTGTACTGTAATTAATGCATCAAACATAACTGGAGCACTAGTTCAGAAAATAAAACATTAAATCAGGAGAACTATCAATACAATTGCTATGCAGAAATAAGTGACTACATCTCCAAATTAATCATCATAGTGGCTTGGAAAACATTGCGATGGAAGTCATCATTTTTGGAAGACAAGACAGAGGTTGACCAGCATGAAGGACAAAGTACATTCAAGGCATTTTGGAGACATGGCAATAGATTAAGAAACTTTTCAGAGTGTAGAGAAGAGAGCACGAAGGACTTAGTACACTCCAGACATCTTGGAGACATGGCAATAGATTGAGAAACTTTTCAGAGTGTAGAGATGAGAGCACAAAGAACTTAGTACACTCCAGACATCTTGGAGACATGGCAATAGATTTAGAAACTGTTCAGTGAGTAGAGATGAGAGCACGAAGATATAGTACACTCCAGACATCTTGGAGACATGGCAATAGATTGAGAAGTTGTTCAATGAGTAGAGATGAGAGCACGAAGGATATAGTACACTCCAGACATCTTGGAGACATGGCAATAGATTTAGAAACTGTTCAGTGAGTAGAGATGAGAGCACGAAGGATATAGTACACTCCAGACATCTTGGAGACATGGCAATAGATTTAGAAACTGTTCAGTGAGTAGAGATGAGAGCACGAAGGATATAGTACACTCCAGACATCTTGGAGACATGGCAATAGATTGAGAAACTGTTCAGTAAATAGAGATGAGAGCACGAAGGATATAGTACACTCCAGACATCTTGGAGACATGGCAATAGATTGAGAAGCTGTTCGGTGAGTAGAGATGACAGCACAAAGGATATAGTACACTCCAGACATCTTGGAAACATGGCAATAGATTGAGAAGCTGTACAATGAGTAAAGATGAGAGCATGAAGGATATAGTACACTCCAGACATCTTGGAGACATGGCAATAGATTGAGAAGCTGTTCAGTGAGTAGAGATGAGAGCATGAAGGATATGGTACACTCCAGACATCTTGGAGACATGGCAATAGATTGAGAAACTGTTCAGTAAATAGAGATGAGAGCACGAAGGATATAGTACACTCCAGAAATCTTGGAGACATGGCAATAGATTGAGAAACTGTTCAGTGAGTGGAGATGAGACCACGAAGGATATAGTACACTCCAGACTCTTGAAGACATGGCAATAGATTGAGAAACTGTTCAATGAGTGGAGATGAGAGTACGAAGAATACAGTACACTCCAGACATCTTGGAGACATGGCAATAGATTGAGAAGCTGTTCTGTGAGTAGAGATGAGAGCACGAAGGATATAGTACACTCCAGACATCTTGGAGACATGGCAATAGATTGAGAAACTGTTCAGTGAGTGGAGATGACAGCATGAAGAACATAGTACACTCCAGACATCTTGGAGACATGGCAATAGATTGAGAAGCTGTTCTGTGAGTAGAGATAAGAGCACGAAGGATATAGTACACTCCAGACATCTTGGAGACATGGCAATATATTGAGAAACTGTTCAGTGAGTAGATATGACAGCATGAAGGATATAGTACACTCCAGACATCTTGGAGACATGGCAATAGATTGAGAAACTGTTCTGTGAGTAGAGATGAGAGCACAAAGGATATAGTACACTCCAGACATCTTGGAGACATGGCAATAGATTGAGAAACTGTTCTGTGAGTAGAGATGAGAGCACGAAGGATATAGTACACTCCAGACATCTTGAAGACATGGCAATAGATTGAGAAACTGTTCTGTGAGTAGAGATGAGAGCACGAAGGATATAGTACACTCCAGACATCTTGGAGACATGGCAATAGATTGAGAAACTGTTTAGTGAGTAGAGATGAGAGCACGAAGGATATAGTACACTCCAGACATCTTGGAGACATGGCAATAGATTGAGAAACTGTTCAGTGAGTAGATATGACAGCATGAAGGATATAGTACACTCCAGACATCTTGGAGACATGGCAATATATTGAGAAATTGTTCTGTGAGTAGAGATGAGAGCACGAAGGATATAGTAAACTCCAGACATCTTGGAGACATGGCAATATATTGAGATACTGTTCAGTGAGTAGATATGAGAGCACGAAGGATATAGTACACTCCAGACATCTTGGAGACATGGCAATAGATTGAGAAACTGTTCAGTGAGTAGAGATGAGAGCACGAAGGATATAGTACACTCCAGACATCTTGGAGACAAGGCAATAGATTGAGAAACTGTTCAGTGAGTAGAGATGAGAGCACGAAGGATATAGTACACTCCAGACATCTTGGAGACATGCAATAGATTGAGAAAATCTGTTCAGTGAGTAGAGATGAGAGCATGAAGGATATAGTACACTCCAGACATCTTGGAGACATGGCAATAGATTGAGAAACTGTTCAGTAAATAGAGATGAGAGCATGAAGGATATAGTACACTCCAGACATCTTAGAGACATGGCAATAGATTGAAGAAACTGTTCAGTGAGTAGAGATGAGAGCACGAAGGATATAGTACACTCCAGAACATCTTGGAGACATGGCAATAGATTGAGAAACTGATTCAATGAGTAGAGATGAGAGCACGAAGGATATAGTACACTCCAGACATCTTGGAGACATGGCAATAGATTGAGATACTGTTCAGTGAGTAGATATGAGAGCACGAAGGATATAGTACACTCCAGACATCTTGGAGACATGGCAATAGATTGAGAAACTGTTCAATGAGTAGAGATGAGAGCACGAAGGATATAGTACACTCCAGACATCTTGGAGACATGGCAATAGATTGAGAAACTTGTTCATGAGTGTAGAGATGAGAGCACGAAGGATATAGTACACTCCAGACATCTTGGAGACATGGCAATAGATTGAGAAACTGTTCAGTGAGTAGAGATGAGAGCTCAAAGGATATAGTACACTCCAGACATCTTGGAGACATGGCAATAGATTGAGAAACTGTTCAGTGAGTGGAGGTGAGAGCATAAAGGATATAGTACACTCCAGACATCTTGGAGACATGGCAATAGATTGAGAAACTGTTCAATGAGTGGAGAGATGACAGCACGAAGGATATAGTACACTCCAGACATCTTGGAGACATGGCAATAGATTAAGAAACTGTTCAATGAGTGGAGAGATGACAGCACGAAGGATATAGTACACTCCAGACATCTTGGAGACATGGCAATAGATTAAGAAACTGTTCAATGAGTGGAGAGATGACAGCACGAAGGATATAGTACACTCCAGACATCTTGGAGACATGGCAATAGATTGAGAAACTGTTCAGTGAGTAGAGATGAGAGCTCGAAGGATATAGTACACTCCAGACATCTTGGAGACATGGCAATAGATTGAGAAACTGTTCAGTGAGTGGAGGATGAGAGCATAAGGATATAGTACACTCCAGACATCTTGGAGACATGGCAATAGATTGAGAAACTGTTCAGTGAGTAGAGATGAGAGCACAAAGGATATAGTACACTCCAGACATCTTGGAGACATGGCAATAGATTGAGAAACTGTTCAGTGAGTAGAGATGAGAGCACAAAGGATATAGTACACTCCAGACATCTTGGAGACATGGCAATAGATTGAGAAACTGTTCAGTGAGTAGAGATGAGAGCACAAAGGATATAGTACACTCCAGAAATCTTGGAGACATGGCAATAGATTGAGAAACTGTTCAATGAGTAGAGATGAGAGCACGAAGGATATAGTACACTCCAGACATCTTGGAGACATGGCAATAGATTGAGAAACTGTTCAGTGAGTAGAGATGAGAGCACGAAGGATATAGTACACTCCAGACATCTTGGAGACATGGTAATAGATTGAGAAACTGTTCAGTGAGTAGAGATGAGAGCACGAAGGATATAGTACACTCCAGACATCTTGGAGACATGGCAATAGATTGAGAAGCTGTTCAGTGAGTAGAGATGAGAGCACGAATGGGGGGGGGGGGGGGGAGACGACCTTGCGGTTCAAGCCTTCATTAGCGACATAGGAAAATAGAAGATATAAAAACGAAGAAGATATTACAGTATCTGCATATGACAGTACCAGCAGTGTGGTGTCATATGGCAGTACCAGCAGTGTGGTGTCCTGTACCGTCCTCCTGCAGTAAACTTTAGGATTCACTTGGTCATCATCATCAAGTGCCATGCCGACTGGCGTTGGCGTCCATGACTCTCCACAGATCTCTGTCTTTGGTTGTCTGGATCAACTCTGCCGTTGATATTCCTCCATGCCACTGTCGCAATCCATCCAGCATCATTTCTTGTGGTCTGCCTCTGCCTCTCTTTCCCTCTATCTTTCCAGTTGTCACGATGTTCTCCAGTGCCTCTCTTTTGTCTCTTTCTTATTGTTGTATATAATGTTCTAGTTTCGCCAGCCTCTTTAAGGCATTCGTCGTTAGTTACTTTGGCAGTCCAAGGAATTCGCAACATTCGACTAAGGAACCACATCTCTGTTGCTTCCAATCTCTTCCTAATTTGTTAAATTTCTTCTTCTTCTTCTTCTTCTTCTTCTTCTTCTTCTTCTTCTTCTTCTTCTTCTTCTTCTTCTTCTTCTTCTTTCCTTCACTTGAAATATGTCTATAACTGCAATGTTGTCTCTTATATGAATTTAACAGTCTTTTTTAGTTCACTCAGCGGTCCATAGAGTTTATCTTCCACTGTTGTCTCTCTAGGCCAGAAGGTTCACCTGGATATTTGTTCATTTATATTCCAAGATTCACAGCCATACAGCAAAACAGGTTATATATACCTCTTCAGCACTCTCTTTCTTACATTCAATGATAGTGACTTATTGCAAAAGATATTCTTCATTTATTTAAATGCAGTCTTTGCTACCCCTATTCTACTCTTAATCTCTGTTGTGCATCTTCCATCTGATTCACTTGGTACACACATAAATAAGGTGCACAGAAAATGAGTTGTTATTATCACCATCATCATCATACACAGGTGCACACTTTATTGCTCTTTAATGTTCGTCCACTATGGCCAACCCATTCATTGGCACCCGCTCATGCATTGTACGGACATCTACCGGGGCACTTCTTAGTCTTCACTCTTGGCCCACATTCATATCTCCATTCCTTCCAGTTTCCCCGCCTTACCTTCCTCCCCTTTTTCATGCACCATTTCCACTAACGGAGTGACTATTCAAAAAAATTTGTGAATAATACGAGCCTCTATTCAAAAACATTGTGAATAATATGCGCCCCTATTGACAAACATGTGTGGCTGGTCACTTAATTATTCGACAGATCACGTGATGTCTACTTCCAGCTGGTCACACTGTTGTCTAGTTCGCTGCAAATACTGAGCTTGATGTTGTATCATTGTATATAAAATAACAATTATAGAAGGAAACTTTACCATTAATATTACATTACATTTAGCGAGACCTGATTTTATATTATATAATTTTCTTTACACTTGTAATGTATGTTCCAAGTGGTCTAGTGGCTAGGATTCCACGCTCTCACTACGGTAGCCAGGGTTCAATTCCCCGCTTGGGAATTTTTTTTTTTAATCGTTTAACATTCAGAACCCTTCACCATAAGATCCGGAGTACGACAAGGTTGTGTCCTGTCCCCTGTCTTGTTCATAACATATATAGACAATAGATGTAAAGAAACCAGCCAAACAGAGACCGCAAGAATAACTCATGGCGAGACCATAGAAGAAGAACCATCTGCAAGTTGCGCCATTACTGCCATTAGAGAACTCCTGTTTGCGGACGACGAAGCACTAATAGCAAAATCAGAAGCTGGATTACAAGACCAGATGAATAGTCTAAACAAAATGTGTAGAGAACATAACATGAAAATTAGCACAAGTAAAACAGAGGTAATGACCGTAACCAAAGAAGAAGAAACAACAACAAGCCACTGAAATGAACACTCCCTGAAAAAAATAAAGAGTTTCAAGTACCTAGGAAGTATAATATCAAATGGCAAATCAGAAGACGCGATCGAAAATAGATGCAATAAGGCAAACCATGTCATTGGACAAATGGCACCAATACAAAAGAACAAACATGTATCAATAACTACTAAGAAAGCATTTGCCCAGCCACAAATGTTTGTGAATAAGGGCTCATATTATTTACAAATTTTTGTGAATCAGGGCTTCCTTCCACTAATTTACCTCGGATCTTCACTGATCGTAGAAACTCTGACACGAAGCAAACATGGCAGGGGGCTTCTGATCGTCAGAAGTAAACCCCCTTCCCCAAGCATTTCGGACCTTTAATTTCTTAATACTCTCTGGGGGCGGTCCCATCCGGGTCATGACTCCAGGCGTCTTACCCCTGCCATGGAGACGTTCATTCTGTCACATTAGTTATCCCTGATGTTATTATGCTTGTCCCTTCACTGTTACCTTGTCCACTCTCAAGCCCTCCCTCCCTCCCTCGGTGGGGAATCCCCTACCCTGGTCCCCATGACACCACAGACTCTCAGTCACAGCTGTCTATATAAGAGTATCAAGGTAAAGATTCATGTCAAGACATCCACGGTCGACTCGACGTGCTATCGGAAGCTGGCCGCGTGTTAGAAAATGGCACGTGGCAAGAAAAACTCCACTAGACACCCGACGTTCAAAATGAGCAGAGTGGAAGCCACCAAGAATATCAAGATGATGCAAGAAGACAACCTGTCTGCTAGCCGCAGCACAACGCCAGAACCCGAGGAAACATTAAATGAAGCTACCACTTCTACACCAGATGAAGCTGCACCCGCAGCTCACCGACGTCAGAGACTACAACTTTAACTGAAGCCAGCAGCAGCCGTGAAGTTTTCAACAGCACCAAGACGAAGCAGCCCAGTTTACCAAAGATCTCATCGGAGGAAACTACAACTGAGGACTTCACCGGCAAATTACTGCTAAAACAGGCAAGCATGGGAGAAGCCAAACTGTCTGCGCTACCAACAGACAAGATAATCAAGCTGCTGGAAAACGAGCTGGGAAGAAACAGCATCTACCAGCTACACAAGACACCTGATGGAGCAGTGGTCTCCATCAACAAAATCTCAAAGACCACAGCACTTATGCAGAAAATCGCACAAGGAGGGAAGGCTGACATCAAGCTTCACCACGACATCTTATTGGAGGCACAGCATGATGAAATGATGGCTCATTAAATGAGTGAAGACCCATCTCACCAACGACCAGATCAGGGAGATGCTGACAAGAGAGAACAAGAAACTCAAGAACAACATCCCCTCCTCAGTCGTCATAGTAACATCGGAGGACCGAGTGATCCCTCAATACATCAGATGGGACAAGAGAGACCAAATTCCAGAGCACTACATACCAAGAGTGCTGCAGTACTCTAAGTGCCAGAAGTTTTGGCACACCAGTGCCACCTGCAAGGGTGAGGTTGAGGTTTGCAGATACTGCTCTGGACCTCATCCATACAGTCAGTGCCAGCATGCAAAGATCGACAAGGTCTTCAGGAGGCATAACACTAACAGAAAATGCGCCAGGTACCTCAGCTTCCCCTGTCACCAAGACAGCAAGGAAGCTATGAAGATCGCCATCAAAACTAACCTGTTCTATAAAGAGGCCAGGAGGCAGTACGAGGCCACCAATCGACGCACAAAAAGCGACAAAGCGCAACTTGAAGGCCAACTGAAGGACCTGTGCTCAAAGTTCAACAGCATGGAGGAAGAAAAAGACAAGATGCAAGAAATTCAGATAACAGCTGCTCAGCGCATCCTGGATGAAACGAAGTAAGTTCAGCAGAAGATTGAGCAGGATGTCGCTCAAATGGCTGCCATACAGGGTGAGACAGAACAAAAGGTTATCAAGCATGGAGGAAGAGAAAGACAAGACGCAAGAAAGACAGATAGCGGCCGTTCAGTGCATCCTGGATGAAATGAAGCAAGTTCAGCAGAAGATTGAGCAGGATGTCGCGCGAATGGCTGCTATAAAGGCTGAGAATGAAGAACAGATATCAAAAATACAAGAAGTGAAATGAAAGACAGAAGACACACTACATGAGATATTTGACCTGCTCAAGATCCAGGCAGCCGCACCCGAACCAGAAGATGCACAGACAGAAGAAGAAGAAACAAAGGAAGGACGATATTGCTCACCACCAAGATCCGACTGGTGAACGCCGAGAAGATTCGAAGGCAACCCACAACAGGGAAATAGGAGGAACACCAGGAGAGACGACAACTGGTAAACCTCCCTGAAGGAAACTGCACCATATGGCGGGGTGGGTACACAACAACTCCAGGCCTCAACAAGCGCGCAACTCTATTCAGACATGAAAAACCTCATCAAGAAAGTAACGAACACAATCAACCCATCAGAAGCCGGGAAGCTGACAACAAGCAGCCCAAAGTACGAAAGACAAACTACAAGCTACACCATAAACACCCCTACAAATCCAAGTCTAAAATTCGAAGGCTGACTGAAAGGGGGTACTCGTACCAAAAATTGGATTGGATTGGAGATTCATGTTAGTATCACAGCCAGGGTTTCTGAGATAAGTAGCAAAAAACAATTTTTAAGATGTTCATTTCCTCTTCATTGTTCCCACTTTTTCATCTTTTCATTCATCTCTCTCATCCATCCCATTCTTATGCCTTAATGTAGTCACTGGAGGGTCTTCTACGTGATTTTATGTTGTGTTTTGTGTACGTATTTGTTGGCTGATGAAGGCTAGTTTTTTCGTACTGTTTTCTCCCCGTAATTGTGTTCTGTAAAGCTACATTACTTTGCGTTATTTTATATTCATAATAATAATATTGTTTAAGTTTACGGTATACAGTACTCAGAACACATAAATCAGCCTATTGGAAACAGGTTACCATCATAAGAGGTTCACAAAGATCATCATTTTAATCAAATTCACTACGGGAAAACATTGTTTTGATCATTGCATATAGGCAGTGGAGAGATAGGGAGCAAACAGCCCAGGAGCTACAGGCGACAGTAGACAAAGTAATTGACTGGTGCACTGAAATGGGTGCTGTCATCCACCCGGAAAAGGCAGCTGTTTCGTGGTGCTCTCTGAATAACAGGATTGTGAGAGCTGATGTCCCAAGCCTCACGATAGATGGTGGAAGCATCAACAGAGAGAACAAACTGAAGTATCTAGGAATCACATTTGACAGGAGCCTGTCCTTCAAGGACCATGTGGAGACGGTTGTGACAAGATCTCAAAAGGGACTCAATGCACTTAAAACTATGGCTGCAATGGACATAGAGCAGAGAATACTTTTCACACTATACCAGCACTTGATCCTCTCAGTGATTGATTATGGCTAGGACTGCTCACTGTCTCAAAGAGTCAGCTGGTGAAATTAGAGCGCATACAGAACGAAGCTATGCGGGTCATTCTGGGATGCACCAGAGACACCCCAGTAGGTGTGTATGCGTTACATCCTTGGTCTGCCGACTGTTGCTGGTAGGCTCAAGGTGATGCAGGCGAAGGCATACCTCAGAGTAGCTGCTGACACAGATCACCCGTTGCATGAGGCGCTGGATGCAGTTAAGGGTCAGCGACTGATAAGAGGGAAATCAATGGATGGCTAAGGCGGAGGAATACGATCAGACAGGTGTGCATCTTGGAGAACATTAGGCGAGGAGAGGAGTGGGTCAGAGTGCCAGCGGAGCAGTCAGACTTGTGCAGAGTTATAATCACATTGAGCCGGGAGTGCAGGGAGTGGCCAACAGGGGCCATGGAAGTGGAAATTCAGCAACTAATTCAGGATAATGCTGAACAGGTGCTATGATTATCTACACAGATGGGTCGGTGTTGAGAGGTAGGAGAAGTGCCTGGGGGTTCTTGGCAAAGGCTAATGGTCAACGTTTGGTGCAGGAGAGCCTGGCATATGATACCACAACATCCAGCTTAAGAATGGAGGTGGAGGCAGTCAGTGCAGCTTTCCGCTGGATGGAGAATACTATACACACACGCATCGTGATTGTAACTGACTCAGAAAGCATGCTGAGTAGGGTGAGGACAGGCAGGCTTCATGCAGAGTGGCTTGCTTCGCTTCGGAAGTCACGGGTGACAAGCATCATCTGGATCTTTTCTCCAGGACATGCTGGTGTGCTGGGGAATGAACAGGGGGACAGATTGGCTGGCTCTGCAAAACTTGGTTGCGGCCTTGTGGGAGCACGTGTACACCATGGAGGAGCAAATGGATTACCATGGTCTGGCAAGAATGCGACAGCATGGAGTGACGAGGGGATCTGGCCGATGCTCGACGCTTAGAGGAAAGGCGAGACGTACATATAATCAGATTGCTACTGATACTATTATTGGGGTTAGAACTCTTCGCTGGCTTCTGGGGATGGGGACGGAGCACTTAATGTTGTGAGTTATGGTACTTACTAGTACTACTAGCAATTTCAGAATTATCGCCCTTTTTTTTAGCTCTTCACTCTTTTTTGTGTAATTTTGCGAACTTTTTCCTGCGTCCTCGAACGATCACTTCCGGTTTGACATGGACTGCTAAAAGAACGAAAAAAAAGGAAATCGGTATGGTACGATGAAAGGAGAACTTATTCTAATATATTTAGAAGTGGTTCTGCTAGCAAAACGCCAAGTTATTATATCAAAAAAAACGATTTATTTGGATTATATTTGGTTCTTTTCACGATTAGTAAGGTAATTTGGTTTATAACTCATGTTAATTGAACATTCCCTTCATTTTTTCTTCCATATTTGAATTCCCCGTTCAGTTTTACATAAATATGAAGAGTTTCAGCATTCCAGGTGTTTACAGACGTTCAGGACAAAATATTTAGTGTCAGACATGGCCACGGCCGGCCGTCATACACTGATAGTATGATACTGATACTCCGATTGCGGCGCCGATACAATAAACTATAGAGCGGACCTGTATTTATTTACAATTAGAACTGGTAATTTAAGTACTAACATTAAACAGAATACAAGTGTCATGTGTAGCAGTAATACTAATAATACTGTAATGTATGTATCTATCTGTGTACGTGCATGATGATATTTCAGCATTTTACATGACTGAAAATAATTTTGAAAGCCAGTTTTCAGACCCGTCTGTAAACTTGTAAGATGTTTAAGATGTTAAGTAAGGAGTACTTTTTTTCTAAGCTCCGCTGCAGCACTTAATTATTTTAAATTTAAATACAGTACTGTAAAATAAGTTATATGTTTTAAATAAGTTAGTATTTAATTATTAGTTGCTGACAATTAGATACAGAACAGTGTGCTGTAATTGTAGAGCAGAAGTAGAAATAGAAATCAATTTTTAGTGAACAGTTAATTATTTAATATTTTAATTTTTTTATTATTTAATATCTTAATAATTAATTAACTGCTGCTTAATTTGTGCAACAGTCACAAACTTAGTTACTTACATTAATGTTTATAATATTTAATCAACAAAAGAAAGCTGTCGCAATGCAGTTAGTACATTAAGACAATATGATACATTTTCATGAATTGTTCTTTCACTAATGACGAACATTTCACATGACATTTAATTAATATAATAAATATGCAGCTATTTTTAACTAGCAATTAGGTCACAGCACATCATAAGAAAAAGTCTTATAAGTCAAGTGCATCTTTGTCAGAGACTCTGAGACTCTTGTGCTTTGTACGATGCTTTCGCCAGGCCGCTGTGTGGAAAGAAACTGAGCAAACCTGGTGCAATGAAGTTGATCCTCTCATTCCTCTCGACACTCTATCGAAAGAGGAATATTACCTTTACTTTCCTGTTACCAAATCATAAGTAGAAACCCCATTTTAAAATATTTTCTGTATATGCAAATACTAATAATAATCATCATCAAGTGCCGGCTGGCGTAGGCGTTCATGGCTTTCCACAAATCTCAGTCTTTGGTGTTCTGGATCCTAATACTAAATTATATTATACACCTGCGTTATACACCTGAGAGAAGTGATGAGTCTCGTTCATGCCAACGAACCAGGCATGCTAATACAGGAAAGTACTCTTACTAATAATTTAATATATTAAAATAATTAGTTGTGAAACATAAAAAGCAATTAACCAAAGAATGGCCATCACTTGTGACACTCTTTCTTCTTCTTCTTCTTCTTCTTCTTCTTCTTCTTCTTCTTCTTCTTCTTCTTCTTTCGTTCGCCTAAAATTATGTTTATAACTGCAATGTTGTCTCTTGTATGAATCTAACAGTCTTTTTTAGTTCATCCAGCGGTCCATAGAGTTTATCTTCCACTGTTGTCTCTCTAGGCCAGAAGGTTCGCCTGGATATGTTGTAGTTTGGGCAATCCTGGAGTATGTGCTCTGCTGTCTGCGACGCCAAACCACATGTGCACATGACTGAGTCACCAATCTTGAATTTTGCATACATGTGGTTGCGTAACCTATTGTGTCCTGTTCTGAGGCGCAGAAGAATGACCTGTTCTGGTCTGTCCATAACGTGGTAGTCGTCTTGAGTAAGGTTTGGTGGCCTTCTGACTGATTTGATCATTCTTTTCTTTTGGTGGTATGTAATAGGCACATCTGGTTGTTCTTCTTGTGCTCCTTCCTTAGCCAATCGATCAGCTCTGTCGTTCCCGGGTACTCCACAGTGGGATGGTATCCACTGTATGGTGATCTTACGATGACTGCTAAGTTCAGAAAGTAGTGTCCTCAGAACTGGCAATTTCCCAGACAGAAGCGCCTCTATTACGGATTTTGCATCTGTCAATATCACCACAATTTTTAAACCCAATTTTTAAATATTGACCAAAATAGCTACAGTTAGTTAGTCGACAGATCATCCTCATTGCACTATGTAACATAGCCACTATGTAATTAACCTCCCTATCCTAAAACATTAACGCTGATTGGTGCAGCAGCCTTTTTACCAGCACAAGGCCAAAGTTTTTGGTACTCATGTTTACTACAACTTATTACTCATAAGGAGAATGTGTCTCTCTTCTAGTCCTCAGTCACTTGTTAACTATTTTCTGAACGAAGGGTTTTAAATAAAGCCCCGTCTTATTACTCTTTATTCTAAACAAAACAATAACTGTGAACAAAATTTTTTTAACAATTTTCAACTTATTTGTAAACAAGGGTAAATACTATTCAATACACAAGACAATTCAACTAAAATCATAATTCATGAGCCAACCAAAACGAAGTCAAAACAGGATATCATACCCCCCAACGTTTTGAAGACAAATTTTCTTTCCCCTCATATCAAATAAAGGTAATCAACCAATTTAAAGAAAGACATTATTCAAAATAATATGACATACATGATGAAACAAAAGAAATCATTTTTACATATATCCTATCAATTGTTAGTCACTTTTATGGACTAACAATAAATTATTTATCTATTAAGAAAACTCAACAAGTCAAATCTCAAAATCAAATGGTAATAAAAAATACATCTTCAAGACCACACGAGAATTTACATCCATATTACCTAACTTATTACCAAAATACAGGTTGTGTACCCTGGCTGGTATTTTGTAAACACTCTTTCTTGAACCATTTCCTGTGACATTCAAGATTCTGCCTGTCACACCTTTGCCACAGCCTGTGTCAATTTGATAAAACAATTCAGATGCAACACCTTCCTGTGGTGAGTTTCTATATATTTGAATAACGAAGACACAAACAATAGATTGCACGATTTATTGCCTGGCATATTTCGCTGCATCTCATCAGGTACATACTGCAGAAATCTGAAAATATAAAAAATATAAAATTACACAGAGTAATGAAGCTTAAATAAAAGAATAACAAAAAACAAATGCCTACACAAAATACAAAAAATAATCACGGAGAAGACCCTTCAGTGACTACACTGTTAATTAGGTCAGGGCACATCCTAAAAAAAAATAAATAATACGTCAAGTTAGGCCTCGCCGCCCCGGACGCAATGATATATGGCACAACGTTGTCCGTTTACAAATAACAAGGGCGGCCATTTTAAATTATTAATTAGGTCACGGCAAATCCTATCGAAAAATAAAACATACGTCAAGGTAGGCCTCGCAGCCCCGGACGCAATGATATATGGTGCAACATTGTCCGTTTACAAATAACAAGGGCGGCCATTTTAAATTATTAATTAGGTCACGGCAAATCCTATCGAAAAATAAAACATACGTCAAGGTAGGCCTCGCAGCCCCGGACGCAATGATATATGGTGCAACATTGTCCGTTTACAAATAACAAGGGCGGCCATTTTAAATTATTAATTAGGTCACGGCAAATCCTATCGAAAAATAAAACATACGTCAAGGTAGGCCTCGCAGCCCCGGACGCAATGATATATGGCACAATGTTGTCCGTTTAAAAATAATCAAGCCATGGTAATAGAAGGCAAATAATAAACAGTTGGTGGCCATTTTAAATTGTTAATTAGGTCAAGGCACATCCTATAAAAAAAATAAATAATACGTCAAGTTAGGCCTCGCCGCCCCGGACGCAATGATATATGGCACAATGTTGTCCGTTTAAAAATAAACAAGCCACGTTAATAGAAGGCAAATAATAAACAGTTGGCGGCCATTTTAAATTATTAATTAGGTCACGGCAAATCCTATCGAAAAATAAAACATACGTCAAGGTAGGCCTCACAGCCCCGGACGCAATGATATATGGCACAATGTTGTCCGTTTAAAAATAATCAAGCCATGGTAATAGAAGGCAAATAATAAACAGTTGGCGGCCATTTTAAATTGTTAATTAGGTCAAGGCACATCCTATAAAAAAAAATAAATAATACGTCAAGTTAGGCCTCGCCGCCCCGGACGCAATGATATATGGCACAATGTTGTCCGTTTAAAAATAAACAAGCCACGTTAATAGAAGGCAAATAATAAACAGTTGGCGGCCATTTTAAATTGTTAATTAGGTCAGGGCACATCCTATAAAAAAAAAAAATAATACGTCAAGTTAGGCCTCGCCGCCCCGGACGCAATGATATATGGCACAACGTTGTCCGTTTACAAATAAACAAGCCACAGTAATGGAAGGCAGAATTTCTCAAGTTTCCAATCTTAGGGCCGCGATAAATCCTGACTTATCAGTTAATTCTTCATTGGACTTCCTGGTATTAAATTACGTCACCATATAATTCATAACTCCGCTTAGAATCAGCGTACAGTCTTCGTTGAGATACCGTTGGATTCGTCTCGTCAAGCTCTATCTAACTGGTATGATTTCATAAGTAAAAACCCAATTTTTAAATATTGACCAAAATTGCTAGTACTACTTTAACTTACTTTAGTTATGTTATACTTATAATTTATATATTTATAATTATATTCTGGGAATGCCCCGAATGCTGTGAACGGTGATTGTGATGTCGGTTCGTAACGAATGCTGTGATTGTGATGTTGGTTCGTAAATCAATCAATCAATCATTGTTTTGATCATCATTTTATAATTAAATGTCAAATTATTAACACAAAGTAGACAACAGAAATGCAGTAATCCACTACTTACTCCCGTGGATACTTCATTGTTCATCCACTCCATCCCGCTAGCATCTCTGGCCCGAACCATCGGCGACTGAAAACCGTTTCTCGTCATGGTAACCAGAGTTGCCACTTTTTTTGTTTACCCAAAAAATCTAGAAACGGCCCAAACAACATCCATAAATATCTAGATTTCGTTGGAAAGTATCTAGGAAAAATAGCCAGATTGAGAAAGTAAGAAATTACATATGTATTGATGTAACTGCCTTCTCCCTGGCGAAGGTATTTACGGCTTTCGCCGTAACCCCGTATATTCTTATGAGTAACGCAGCTGCGCCCGAACCGGCAGCGGTTCGAGCCGCGCTGGTAACTTACGGGGGTATGTGAGCCGGTCGCTCAGAAAGCAATGGCAAACTACTGAGCTTAATCTTGCCTAGTACATCAACAGCAGCTGAAAAATGCTGATGTTGACTGCAACGTCCTGTAAGGGATATGCAACCTTTTAAAAAAATGGATGTGACTTACCCTATAGAATCATGTCCTCATCTTCACTGATATCTGTCTCACAAGATGCACTTAGCTTGGACGATGAATTTGAAGCTTCAGATTCAAAATGACTCTGATATGCTTTAGCTGTTCCAATTTCTTTTAATACACGATCAGGGCGCTAATAAGTTGAACAGCATTTTCCTGCTCTCATCAGGTTAAATCTTATTGTCAAGATAGCATTTAAGAGGTCAAGTTGCATCCTGTTTCTTCAGTGCCTGAACTATACTTTCTGCATCACACTCTTCCAAGTGAACTAGTCCAAGAAATGTAGAAACTACTTTGTCTTTGCTGTTGCTATAATATATAACACATACACCAAGCACTTTCGGAAGCGAAATGTCATTCGATTCGTCTAATAATAAACTATATTTATTTGTAGAAATATCACTGATCAAATCTTCTTCAAAGTGAGAAAACAAAGTACTTCTGATCATGTTTGTACACTTGCTACGAAGCATTTTCACGTCCTTTAGCACTTTTTTTTTAGCACTTTACTGTCAGAAATAGTGTTTTTAAGCAAATCAATCAAATGGTCACAGTTAAAGATTGCACAATGACAACTTAAAAACATTGCGACAGATCCTTCAACTTTTGATGATTTATTACTCTGTGTAGTTCTGAAAACAGATGTCAACAGTGGCATATCATTAAATTGTTATTTTTATGTTTTTTAGTCTCTGCATGTTTCTTCAACTCTTGTACTTTCGCTTTCATTTCGCACTTGCAGTACTTACAACGAGCCTTAGTCGCATCTCCATGAATTGACATCACCATTACCCAATCTTTAATTATGTCATCTTGCAGCCACTCTTTCGGAAATTTTTGTTCATATTGCTTTACTTTTGGCATGTTAGAAGATTTGTTCAAAGTGGAAGACACATATGAAGGTGAGCAATTACAAAACAAAAAAATCACACGAAAAAGAATCACAAAGTCGGCATCACCGCAATAATTCGCAACACGGTGAGTTTACAGTTCAAATAATGTTATTATTATTTATTCTGTTATATAATATACTAGCTGACCCGGCCCGGCTTCGCCCAGACCCTGGTTGGGATCATCTCATTTGATTCATATAAGTAGTCACATAAGCTCCCGTTCCCGTTCCCAACTATCTATCTGTCTGTCTGCCTGTCTATATGTCTGTCTGTCTGACCCGGCCAGGCTTCGCCCAGATCCTGATGGGCAGCATCTCATCTTATATATAAAAAAGGATGTATGTATGTATGTGTGTATGTCCTTTATGCGTTCGCGAACGGTCCATCCGATTGAGATGAAATTTTCTACACGTCTTCCTCTCATTACCGCGCTGCCAACTGTCACTTTTATTAGTGTGAAATCGGCTACTTACTTAATATTATTTAATATTTCATTTTTCATTATAATTTCAATATAGCAAGGGGACTTAACTCTGTAAAAGTTATTTCAAGGGGCATAACTTTTAATAACATTGCTATATACTTTATAGTCATATTGTTGCATGGTTTTCAAAGACTTATAAACTCTTTGTCTATAGTTATTTACCGGCATATGAGTTATAATAAATAATGATATAATCTTTAAGGCATTTTCAAAGTTTTCATAAAAATAATGCATAATGCATAACATTGTAACTCATCTTTTTATGCTTAAAGAAGTTATCTACAGTCATGTTGGTGATTAAAAACAGTTTTCATTAAAAATAATGGATGGTGTGTGGAAGGACATTCTTTTAAGTTATTTTTTTTTTTGTTGTATGAATTTAATGAGACGCTCAACGCCAGGAGCTGGGCGAAGCCACGCCGGGTCAGATAGATAGACAGACAGATAGTCGGGAACGGGAGCTTATATGACTACTTATATGAATTAAATGAGATGCTCCCCACCAGGGACTGGGTGAAGCCGGGCCGGCTCAGACAGACAGACAGAGAGACAGACAGTTATCTAAAGGCATATGCGTTATAATCCTCTCCCCTCCTCCTCCTTCTACCCTTTTCCTCCTCCCCTCCTCCCTCTCCCTACTCCTCCATCCTCTTCCTCCTCCTCCATCCTCTTCCTCCTCCTCCTCCTGCCTATTCCTCTTCCTCCCTCCTCCTACCTCCTCCTCCTCGCTCTCCTCCTCCCTCCTCCTCCTCCTAATCACTCCTCCTCCCTCCTCCTAATCACTCCTCCTCCCTCCTCCTCCGCCCTCCTCCTCTCTTCTTCCTCCTCCATCCTCCCTCCTCTTCACCCTCCTCCTCCTCTCTTCTTCCCCTCCTCCTCCCTTCTCCCCCTTCTCCCCCTCCTCCTCCCTCTCCTTCTCCCTCTCCTCCTCCCTCCTCCTCTCTCCTCCTTCTCTCCTCCTCCCTTCACCTCCCTCCTCCCTCTTCCTCCTCCTCCCTCCTCATCCTCCCTCCTCCTCCTTCTCCCTCCTCCTTCTCACTCCTCCTTTTCCCTCTTCCTCCTCCCTCCTCCTTTTCCCTCTTCCTCCTCCCTCCTCCTCCCTCCTCCTCCCTCCACCTTCTCCCTCCGTCTGATCGCTCCTCCTCCCTCCTCATCGTCTCTCCTCCTCCCTCTCCCTCCTCCTCCTCCCCTCCTCCGTCCTCCTCCCCCCTCCTCCTCCCTCCTCTTCCCTCCTCCTCCTCCCTCTTCCTCCTCCCCCTCCTCCTCCCTCCTCCTCCTCCTCCCCTAACTCCTCCTTCTCCCTCCTCATCCTCTCTCCTCCTCCTCCCTCCCCCTCCTCCCTCTTCCTCCTCCTCCTCCCTCCCCCTACTCCCTCCTCCTCCTCCCTCCCCTCCTCCTAATCCCTCCTCCTCCCTCCTACTCCTGTCTCCTCCTCCTCCCTCCTCCGCCCTCCTCCACCTCCCTCTTCCTTCTCCCTCCTCCTACTCCTCCTTTTTCTTCTTCTGCTGCTGCTGCTGCCGCCGCTCCATTGACCCAAGTTAATTGTTGGGGAAGATGTAAAGATCTTTCAAGTGCTTTTTCTAATGCATTTTGTAAGTTGACAGACAGACAGACAGACAGACAGACAGGCAGGCAGGCAGGCAGGCAGGCAGGCAGGCAGGCAGGCAGACAGACAGGATCGGGAACGAGAACTTATATGACTACTTATATGCTTGCTTGCTTGCTTGTGTTCGTTGGCTTGAGCTCCAACGCGAAGTCCTGTATGTCGGATGAAGGCATCCTGTTGTCCAACATCAGTGTGATGTCATACAGGACCTGAGTTTTGCGTGAGTATCCGTTGTCCCATGTCTGGCTTATTGGTGTGCAGACTGGTGGTTCCTCGCCGTACTTCGGAGGAATCGGAGATCCTACTGACTTCAGCCAGGACCCCGAAGGGACATGTTGCCCAGGACGCTCGACGAGGACGCGTCAATAGGTCTTGGCCAGTATATAACCCGGCCCTGGTGCCTTGGAAACACCTCTGCGTCCCGACTACTTATATGAATTTAATGAGATGCTCCCCAGCAGGAACTGGGCGAAGCCGGGCCGGGTCAGCTAATCATCTATAAAATTGTCTATCACTCTCCGCTGCCTTGGTAATTTTGCAATATTACATGAATTATACAAGCAGATCATGCATGAAAATACAATGATAATCAATGACAAAATAGTTAATTAACACATGATTCCTATTTAAGAACATAAACCTTATGGATACATAATATAGTAGTGTGTTCATGACTACACCACTTTTAAACCATTTAAAGAGAATCCCATAGTATCAGAACCATACACCAAACATCAAATGGGAATGGCTATGAATTCTAAACATTCACTGAATTACCTATCTTATGTGAGTTTACCATCCCAGAGACCTTACTACTGGAGGTTCATTGCTGGACTTAGTTTCCCAACATTAAGATATAAAATATGAGTTTAAAAAAAAAAAAAATTCTCATACCCAACAACCAACTACATGTTGCATCTACCAGAATCTAGATATTACCTGTGAACAGTTTTGTACCCAAAAAAACCTATATTTATCTGAGCCATTATGGGTTCACATAGCACTTGACTCAGCTCATTCTTATGAATGATTAGGTCTGTTACTAACACTATAACATTCTGAAGTGACTTGGTTTACCTGCGAGAGGTTTACCCTGAATTCATATACCCACAATAATACACCCATTGTGATGTTTACCATGAGTTTTAATTCACGGACTACTCCAATACTAGGTGAAGTCCGTACCGGGCGGGCAACCCACTTGTGGGATGTGGATTTTAATTTATGAGAATATTCTGTTAAGTATCTAGGGGATTTTATTGATTCTCTGGTCACTTGTTAGAATGCAGGGTGATTAGGGAGATTTACCACAAACCCCAGGAGAAAACAATTCAATCCTTGAAACAATGGCATCTGTGTGTAGGTTTCCCTTCCCACTTCATCGCCCTTTAAGTTTAAAATAGTGCTAGAAGGATATTGATTGTTCACAACATATAAACAACCACCGATGAACACATTTACTTGATGTACACATCAACAAATTTTTGGACAAACAGTTCAAGTATTAATGCAAAATCTGCAGTTATATATATATATATATATATATATATATATATATATATATATATATATATATATATATATGTGTGTGTGTGTGTGTGTGTGTGTGTGTGTGTGTGTGTGTGTGTTTGTGTGTGTGTGTGTGTGTGTGTGTGTGTGTGTGTGTGTGTGTGTGTGTGTGTGTGTGTGTGTGTGTGTGTGTGTGTGTGTGTGTGTGTGTACACTATGCATTTTCAGACAGGCATGGGAATGATTTGCATTATCTCAATACATTTACACACTTTTTGCCCCAAGAAAACAACAATGTGATTACAAACAACACAACAACCACAAATTGGTTCTGTTAACTTGACTTATTTTACCTAGATAAAAGCACAACATTGGTCTAAGTGCAGAAACCTAACATATAAAACAGTTGTTTTTGACCCCCTTACAAGTCTCATGGTTAAAAATAATGAGTTGGTGTCGAAATACTCTATCATAACCACCATTTTGCTATATCTCATTACCAACTAAAACACTATTTACCTTATACATGGCATAGAAAAAAACACATATAAAAAGCAGTTTATACTAATAATTAAACTAATTAATTATAGTATTTCTTTAGGCAGTGCGGGTGGGTATTCTTCTCCAGTGCGAAGCAGTTAATGTCCATAATTATCCGGGCAGAAATAAAATACTCACAGTCATGTTTTAATGTCCACTGAAGTTTGTTGCGGAATACTTATAATCCCTATTAGGAAATAAATTCACCACATATCTCCTCCATTGGGGCTGAATTCACGAATCTTCTGGTGCAAATGGCTCGGTGCCCTTGTGAAAATTTGGTGCCTCAGGTTGGTCATACTTCAGGATTTCCACTTAAGCTTTGCAGAAGGTAATTCCTTTTATCATCAGGTCTGATGAAAAGTTGACGTCCATTCAGCTTCTATGCTTATAATATCCGAATACCAAATTGGCTTACACAGAGGTTTCACCCACCTAGTCACCAGTCTATATCCCATTTCAACAGTTGATGGCATTTAGGCTGACATGGGACAGCACAGAGTTCTGATTCAGTATTTACTTTCAGTGTACACATACCATTCTGCTTGTTATTCATTTGGTTCATCTGGAATTATTTCCAGGATTCTGCTGCAGGCATGAAACTGAAGAATATTAACTCCAACACATATCCAGGGTTGCAAGCCATCAGGTGATTCCTGTGGTTGCAGGCGTAAAGGCATTTACTCCGCTAGCTGCTTTCATATGGTCTTTTTGATGATGTTCAGGTTTTGGAACCTTGAGGTAATCTGGTGTAGTTATGGTTCAGAGGTTCTGAAGTTGGTACATTGGTTGTATTGGCTTATGTGATTTCAGTGTCTCTTCCCATTTGTTTGAGTTGGTGTTCATAGCTAGAACTTGGTGTTGAGTGGCTGAACCTTTATGTTTGACTGTTGCAGCTGTGAGACGTTCTTTCGAAGACTTATCCATTGTTGGATATTAACTTGGTAATCCAACCAACAGTTGAAGGTTACTCACTGTTGTTAGTTTTATTAAACTTGTAGTAGGATTGTCCCATAGTTTCACTGATTTTGCTGAGTGACGAGGCTTCAGGTGGTACTTCCCAGAAGTAAAGCAGACGATACACTGTTGTCAGTTACTCTGTTGATCTTCATCTTTGTAGATTATTAGATTCAGAAGTCCATCCTGGATATTCCTACTAAAATAGGACTTAATCACTCACCCAGTCAGTTTTCGAATTTGTCTGTTGCTCGCTATGGAGCTAATGAGTGCAGCAGTAAACATGGTTGTGTTGGCCCAGACTTTGCTTTTGGACCGGTTGTCCTTTATTATTGACTGGCTGATGACCCAGTTTCCAGCTGATAAGGTGTCAACACAGTCCCACCAAGTCCACCACTCGCTATAGAAAAGGGATGACAAAGAATACAACCGAGCATTAACCTATTGTGATGTGTTTACATTTCACACACCATTAAAAACAAAAAAGGGGAAAGAGATAGGAGTGAGTTTCCCAGTTCCCTGTCCCTCGTCGTTTGTTGTAGAGCTTTTCTAGCTCTGCTAGTGATTGAGATATCTTTTCACTCTATGTTTTGTTCTGCGATTGTTAATGGGAACTTTTTTTATGAGTGAAGCCATTCTGTCCATCCAACATGTTGATATTGTATCTCTCATTCTTGAAGAGAATAGCCTATACTTAATTTCTGTGGTTTCTAATGCCGCGTCTTCTTTCCGGCACTATAATCAGCATTAGGCCAAGGCTTTTCAACATTGTCTTCTTAATTACTGACATACACAGGTTTCATACTTCATCTCAAGTTTCCACAGTAAGGAGTAACAATCAGGACATAGAAAAGTTCTCATAACAGAGAAAACAAACATACATTTCTCTGATATTAAGTACATGATAATCATACATAATAATTAATCATAAAATTTAATGCCGGAGCCAATGGTTTTGAATTTTCTTATTTGTTTGTCCACAAACTAGATTATTCTTTTTCCCTTCCCCCCACTGTTTACCGCAGTAGGAGGGTAGTAACCGTTGTGATATATTTTAGCCAATTACTGCTATTATTCGGAGTGTATTTATTAGAATAACTTATGCCGCATGGTCCAGTCTTCTGAATATTGCAAGCAATTTATTCACATCAATCTTCGCTTCTGTTCCTACTACAGGGAGGTGATGGGGATTGAAGGTACATCCTATCCGAACATTCATTTCTATCAAGCGTTTACTTTCTTTGTTCTAGAATTTATATTCTCAAACATGGCAATTCGCTAGCACTATTTTATGAAATGATTACATGTCCCTCACTCATATGGAGTGGTTACTAATCTGTTAACAAAAGGATTGCACTAAAATTTAGCACTATAGTTCCACGTTACAGATTATGATGTGGCAAAGTATTTTATTCCCTGACTAAGAGTCAGGAATATGCGTAATCATTTATATGTCCCCGCATGGATAAAACAAGTTCAGAAATATCCTTAACAGTGAATTTACACTACATAGGATATTTGAAAGTGGCAGACACCAGTTCTCTACTATGAATTATGTAATCAAGAGTCTGTTCCCACATTGAGAAATTATTTATTTGAAAATGTTCTTTAGAGTTCAATCTCTACAGTACATAGATTATTTGCAGATTTCTAAGCATAGATATAGTTCACCATGCATAGAAGTTATTATTCATAGGAATATGAAATTGACAGAAACGAGTTTTCTTCTTTGAAGTATGGATCAGGAGTCTGTTCCTAAATTGAGAAGAGTTTCTGACATGAGAGTTGATACTCTACAGTACACATAATATTTATAGGTTATAAGCACTATTAGTTAGATATAAGTTCATAATGCCTATAAAAAGTTTTAATCAAAGGGATTAGAAATTGTAACCCAGGAAAAATTACAGCGTGGCACCCACATGTGCTTCAGTACTAAAAATCAAATCAGACTCTAGTTTACAAGAACTGTTGAATTATCATTCTAACTAATTCTTAATTAAACACAATGGTATATGTAATACATAAATACGTATTCATAATGTAGATTTAACGTACCATTGGCTTGCAGAGACTGATGTATTTTTAAGGCAAAAATGCCTTCCCCACACGGGGGAAAAAACCGACGTCTTTCTCCTTTGTCTCCACTGACGAAAATGGACACTGTAGTGCCTTTGTTCGAAATCTCGCCGGTCTTGGCCAGGTACGTGAACTAAAATAAAGCCAAATAAATTAA
>JACEFZ010020848.1:0-10000 GCA_014155875.1 Cepaea nemoralis
AAACGACTGCTTTCTGATCGGCCGGCTCAGTTATCCCGCAAGTCACCAGCGGGGATCGAACCGCTCCCAGCTCTCGCCCCGCTACGAGACTCTGCGTGATAAACGGTATTACGGAGAAAGTGTTGTAACCCCTCGACCAGAGAGACCGGCATATATATTATATGTCTACATCAACCTATCACACAACTAATTATTAATTAATTATTAGTTATTAAGTAGTATAAATAACTAATTAGTGCAATTTTATTTTACTTATACACTCATACGTTATATTTGACAATATGGACAATAACTTTTACTAATTTGTTAACAAGATTTTACAACTTGTTATTATAATAAATATTCATTATTATCTATGAATGGCTTTAATTTAGACACAAACCGACCACATTGTTACTATAAATGTTGATTTATAAAGAGATATATGTAACTGCTTGCACTTTTTGACAACATTCTTGAAATCTGGAGCAAATTTCCTTGTTGAAATTCGCATGACAGCATGTAAGTTGCAGTCCGACAATAAAGTCCTATTCTTATTTTTTTTTTTTTTTTTTTTTTTTTGATCTTCAAGCAAAATAATGCTTGTTCGCAAATGTATGTTGATCCAAACAATGATAAAAGTTTGGCTGCAAAGTTTTTCAAGTTGGGAAAAATTCTTGTGATAATGATCCATAGAAATCCAGCAAACCACCTGACTTTAATTTCTCTTTCAGATAATGAGGTCATGATCTGCTTGTAAGTCAATCAGCTCCAACTGTATGTCCTCTGTGGTTGTATCAGCTTCTGCACTTAAAGGGAACTGAGAATATTGAACTGTGGCTCTAAGTTCTTGAAATCTTGGAATCTACATCCAAATTCTTCAATCAATGCATCTAATTGGGCTTTGTACTTTTCAATCATTTCACCAGAAATGGTTTCCTGTTTCAGCAAAAGGAAGTGACAAAATTTTTTTTTCACTTGCTTGTCTGGAGAACAGTGAGAGTTTTGACTGAAATGATTTTACATGTACATACAATTCATGTGCAAACACACCATTACCCTGAAGTTTAACATTCAGTTCATTTAACGTTTCCATAATTTCAATGGCAAACATAAAGTCTAACTTCCACTCTTTATTGACAATGTTAGTATTAAAGTCACATTCAATGCCATTCATCTCTAGCACCAATATTTCTTCCCACACTCGCCTCAACACCTTGCCGAGACTCAGCCATCGAACACTGGTGTGGTACAGGACATTGGAATGTTCAGTTTCCAAATCGTCAAGTAATACCTTGAACTGTCTGTGATTAAGTCCTCTTGATCTGATGAGGCCGATGACACTGACAACTGGATCAATAACATGCTTGATATTAAAACAGTTTTACACAGACTTTCTTGATGAATCACACAGTGAAGTGATAATAATGGGTGGTTTAGATATTCTGCTTTAATCTTATCACTTATCAACTTTACCAGACCTACATTTTTCCAGTCAAAGCACGAGGTCCGTTAACCATAAAACTTGCCATCATGTTCCAAACCAACCCAGTTCTTTCAATACAGTTAATAGCAGCATTGAATATATCATGGCCTGTGGTTGCGTCTTTGAATGACGCAACACTCAGTAACTCTTCTGTGAGTTTGAAAGAAGTATTTACTCCACGTATAAATATAAATAATTGGGAAGTTTCATATACATCGGAACTCTCATCCAATGCAAGAGAGTACCACAGAAATTGTTTACTTGTATTGTGAAGTTTATGCATCAAATTGTCACTTATCTTGTCAACATGTTTGACGACACTTCTCCTTGATAAAGTAATGTTGCCAAATCAGTTTTTTTTTCCTGGACACATAATGTTTGCTGCATCTAGCAAACATTCCTTGATGAACTCGCCATCAGAAAATGGCTTATTCTGTTTTACAATTCTGTGTGACAGCACAAGACTAGCTTCAGTTGCATCTTGAATTGAAGACTATTTAGTGAAAACAGTTTGCTGTTTCTCCAAATCTTTCACCAACTCCAGGCATTTCCTTTCCCTCCCTCGGTTGTTAAATTGTATCCGAAATCGGAATGTTTTGTTTGATAATTTCTTTTTAAATTGTACTCCTTGTGTCACGACACTATAAGCAAACTGATTTGCTACTAACTTTTATAAAACAGTACTTAGTTGTCCATTCGTCATTAAAAACACGGCATTCACCTTCAATCTTACGTTTGTTATTGACACTCATTGTTTTAAAAATATTCGAACAGTTAAAATTGTACAAAACTTTAAAACGGAAATGAAACAAAACCTAATTCCGGCTGTGTGTGAAAATACAATATTCGGAAAACAAGTAGTAAACTCAGAATAAATTTCAGAAATATATCAAGACTACAACAACAAATAAATTAATTTGAACATTGGCAATGTGGAAATAATTTATAACAGAAAAACCTTTCAAATTTAATATTTTCTTGCAAAATAAATAATTTTATTCACCGGAGAAATGTCTGTTTTTCATAAAATCATCCTTATTAAATATTTACATGTCGATAAATATTTCTCTATATGAAAATCGATAAATTCGCATTTTACCATTACATAGTTCTAAATGTTTCTGTATGTAACCGGGGGCGGGTTTGGGGTGAGCGCCCAACCTTGCATAACTACCCCAATGGCTCGTGCATTCATCACCTATGCAGCAAACGTCCAACTCCTGGCCGTCTCGTGACGAAATTGTTTTAACTAACAGGAGAAGAGGCGGCGGAGAGTTACTGGCGCCGAGAAATAACCAGAACGCTCTAGATGTGTATGCACGTACATGCATGCGCAGACATGTGTGTGCGTGCCTACACACCTAAACTCGAGTAAGACCACAGTCTGCTCTAGCAAAGGAAATGCTAAAGACGGAGGCAACCAGCCATGAGGCGCACCACAGAAATCAGGATGCCACGCAGTTACGCGTAATGAAATATGTCGACTACTGCTAAATGTTATGGTGCTCGCCCTGCTTTGGACCATAATGCAGGTGCAGTGCCGGGCCCTATGCCTCGAAAGGGTCCATCCACAGCTACTGGTGGTCCTTCTCAGATGTCCTGTGGAGCCAGGGGACCTGAGAATAGAGCGTCTGGCCATACCAAACAAAGACTAAAACTAATGCTCTGGAATGCGGAGGGAGTCCGCAAAAAAAAAAAAAAAAAAAAAAAAAAAGAACTAGAAAACATCTTGGACCAAGAAAAGGAAGACGTATGTTGCTTGCAAGAAACTCACCTCAACTAAAAAGAAATGATGTCTGGGAAATTGCCAGTACTAAGGACACTACTTTCTGAACTTAGCATTCAGCAATAGGTCGCCATACAATGGATACCATCCCACTGTGGAGTACCCGGAAACGACAGAACTGATCGATTGGCTAAGGAAGGAGCAAAAGAAGAACAGCCTGATGTGCCCGTTACATACCTCCAAAAGAAAAGAATGATCAAATCAGTCAGAAGGCCACCCTAACCTGCTCAAGACGACTACCATGTTATGGACAGACCAGAACAAGTCATTATTCTGCTCCTCAGAAAAGGACACAATAGATTAAGCAACTACAAGTATACAAGATTCAAGATTGGTGAATCAGCCATTTGCACATGTGGATTGGCGTCGCAGACAGCAAAGCACATACTCAATGACTGCCCAAATTACAGCATGTCTAGGCAAACCTTCTGGCCTAGAGAGACGATAGTGGAAGATAAACTCTATGGACTGCTGAGTGAACTAAAAAGGACAGTTAAATTCATACAAGAGGCAACATTTCAGTTACAGTCATATTTATGGCGAACGAAAGAAGAAGAAGAAGCATTACATAACGAAGGTCAAGGAATATTTACAAAAATAGATAATTAGAAAGAAATTTTATCAAAAATGTTAAAACAATCATAACAGTACATGAAATTCTGTAAAATACAACAAAATAACTTAAAAGCGAAGTAAAATTTTTATTTCTAAATGCCCTCGCGGGCCGCATAAAATCAGTTGCCGGGCCGCATGCGGCCAGCGGGCCGTAGTTTGCACACACACACCCCCCCCCCCCCCCCCCCCCCCCCCCTGGTTTAAACTATTCATGTGGTCTTGTAATTCTGCTTCTGATTTTGCTATTGGTGCTTGATAGTCCGCAAATAGAAGTTCTTTAATGGTGTAATTTGCGTTGGTTCTTCTGTGTTCTGGTCGTCATGCGGTGTTCTTGCGGTCTCTGTTTGTCTGATTTCTTTACATATGATGTATATAGATTATGAACAAGAGAGGAGACAGGACACACCCTTGTCGTACTCCGGATCTTATGGTGAAGGGTTCTGAATGTCTTCCATTTTTTCTCACTATGCATTCACTGCTGATGTATACGCTTCTACATAGGTTTGTTAGATGTGTACTCACTCCATACCGTTTAAGGATTTCCCACAGCTTGTTTCTATCTACTCTTTCAAATGCCTTTTCATGTTCGACAAATGCTACGTAGAGTTTTTCATTAAATTCGATTGATTTTTCTGATAAGGTGCATAAGAGTAAAAATGGCATCTGTGCATCGCTTGTTTTTCCTAATTACAAGTTGTTTCGCTTAGCTGGGTTTCTGTTGTAGTTCGTAATATTTTCTAAAGAATTTTGCAAAATATTTTCCCAGTTCCCAAAAGGGAAATGCCTCTGCCTTAGTTTTTCTCAATTGGAATAATTATGGCATTTTCCCAGTCTCGTGGTGTCTGTTGTTCTACCCAAACATAGTTAAATAGTCTATGTAGCATTGCTGTTCCTACGTCTCTTGCTGTTTTAATTACTTCCATTTGATATTTCGTCTTGTCCCGGTGATTTATTCAATGGGGCTAATCTGACGGCTTCTCCAATTTCTTCTTTCAGTATGTCTGGTTCTTGTTCTTTGATGGCATGTGTATCGGTTTCCTGAGTTACTGTGGCAACTCATAGAATGTTGAGAAGTTGTTCGAAGTACTGCCTCATGTTACTGTCACAGCGCCAAACCAAGGCACTTAGTTTGGTCTGTGAAAACCGTACGGTCCTGGCCACGCCGGAAACGCCACTTTATCACAAAGACCGGAGGCCATTTTTCCTTGTAGCAGCCAGCGGTGTGGGAAGGCAGGCGTTGGGGCCCTGTGTAGTTTTGTGGCCAGCCCGCTTTGAGACAAGATATGTGGGGTTTCCCATCTGTTCATCATTGAACAACATATGTCAGCGGAAAAAGCTGAGCGGCTGACTAGGTAGTGTCAGCAGGCCTGGGTTCTTGGTGGGATAGTAAATTGTGTCACAACTCTTTGTTTATGTCATGTCTTGGGGTTTATGTTGTGTAACCTATGTTTTTGTAGTGCCTTATTGTCTGTGCAGTGTTGCTTGTGTCAAGGTTCTTTATTGTGTCAGTCTAACCAGCTATTGCTTGGAGCACCTGTGTTGTGGTACTTGGTGTACCCTGTTGTCTTAAGTGCTGTTGATTGGTTAGGGGTTACCCACTGTGGTGATTTGGTATATACAGTTGTCTATTGTATCTGTTATTGACATGAAATGTGCTGCTAGAAGAAATAAAGAGCTTGTTTATTTGTCCTTGATTTGTTTGTTTAGTCTCTTTTAGTTTTTACTCTTTACAGTCACTATTTCTACCACAATCTAACACCTTAATCCAATGTCTGGGTCTCAAATATGACAGTCAGTCCAGAGTTGAGGCCCCTGCCTGAGATCTCGTATATCTTCTATCTAATCACTATCATCTTTTTTTTGTTGGTTGAGGCGGTGTGAGGTTCTCTCTCTTTTCACTATTTTTCTTCTTTGGCCGCGTAACGAAGTCAGAACTACTCTTTACCTCTTAGCACCGTAGTGAAGGAAGCATCAGTCTTTATGATTGTCTCCCTTTCTCTTTTACCATTGACTACAAAATGGCGACCCCGACGAGATATTGTGGCAGCCTTTGAATTGTTCTGTTAGAATTGTTTTAGTATCTAGGGATTGTTTTGTGTGATAGGTCAGTGTTTATGTTTGTGGTGTCCATTGTCTTTGAGTTGTGACATTAGAACCCAGGTTTGCTGCTGAAATCCCCCGGACATTGCTGCACAAGAGAGGAGTCCCCTGTATGGTGAGTGGGCTCAGATATATTGCCTCCTAGTACACCTTCACTGTATCGTATCCAGAGCAAAGATGGCTCTGTCTTCAACGTTAGGGACCGTAGCTCCCCTCCCAGTTGGTGCCCCTGACATCACAGGGCCCACTGGTGAAGTCAGGTACATAGTTGCACCTGTGAAGATAGAAGTTCCTTGTTTTGGCCAGAAAGGTGGGCCAACTGTTGAGAAGTATGTGAGGAAAGTGAGATCTGCCTGGAGGGCTGGTGCGGTGTGCGATGAAGATAAAGTGGACATTATTTGTGAAAGTGTTGCTCCCAGTGTGTGGGCGGAACTTGAACTTAGGTCAGCTTGTAATGACCCTGAGGAGATGCTGCAGACCATTCAGCAGGTGTATGGAGAGCAGCGCAGCATGGTGGAACTTGCTGCAGCTTTCTTCCAAGTGAAACAAGATGCTGGGGAATCCATCATGGATTTCTCTCACCGGGTCCACAAAGCTTTTCGTTTGGTGCTGGAAGCTCAGAGAAAGAGGGGCATGGTTGCTTGGGATCCAGTGATCCTAAGAGACTGGTTTGTTGCAAAACTACATAATGTTCTCAGCAGGAGAATGGCAGAGGAGAGGATATTGCATGACCCGTCAGTGACTTTCCTTTGTGTTAGAGACTTGGCCATGCGATGGGCTGGTGTGTCGTTAGCTCCAGAAGTCTGTACATACCAATATATAGAACGTCAAGATTACAGTTCAGAGAGGTGGCCTAATGCCAGTGGTCAGTGTCAAGGGGTCCAGCATGATGATGTGGTGGTGGAGGAACTTCGAGCTAAGCTAGGTCGGATGAGAGCCTTAGCTGATTCGTTGCTGCAGCCCAAGGTACAACGCAAGAGGTGCAATGTTTGTCGAAGCCGCACACACCTCCAAAACAGGTGTCCGAAGAGAGGGGTTAGTGTTATTCAGAACCCCTCTGGAGTCAATTGTAGCAAAGCATTTGCCAACGTAAGCCACCGAGACCAGCAGGGCCTTAAGCGACAACAGAGTCCGCCCCAGGTTGATCCTTCTAAAGGATCAGCCCCAGCAGTTCAGGTGGGTGCAGTGTCAACTTCTGGTAGCTGGATGGTTATGTGTGGCAACCAGAGACATTTCTTCGCAGGAAGAGGCGGAGGAGGAGGGGACAATGGAAGTCTCCTTGTGTCAGTGTGGCTGAACAGTTAGAGGGTGACTTGAGGGTTAGACTTGTGACAGATGTTCAAAGTGATGCGACAGATGGTCAGTGTTTTGTGACGGGTGTGGGCCAAAATTTTCTGCATACCGGTATGTCATCTCGTGACTTTGTGCAAAAGGGGATTGTGAAAGACCACCAGCAAGAACTTTTGCCCGTTAGACATGGTTGTGAAAGATAGAGACTGTTTTCATCCGTTTAGAAATTCCAGTCTTTTGGATTGACAGCCTTAGTGTAGTGAGTTAATTAGCAGTTATGTTTTGCTGTTGTTATATATTATGATTGCAGGTGGATGGTGTCATGTGATGACATGTTTTTCTTTTAGAGTGCAAGAAATGAGTGGCTCTTTAGGTGATGTGGTGCTGCCATTACATAATATCCAGTTGGGAATCAAACTGCAGGTTTCATGTATGGTGTAAACATATTTGATTTTAGGGTAGGTATTTACAGGAAATCTCAACTGATTGGATGCTGAGGTGGGATATTGAGATAACAATGTTTTGTTGGCCCGGTATATTTTCCTTTATGTTTATATTCAGGTTACAGGTGACACATGATGAAATGTTCTTTTTAGTGTAGAGAAACAGGTTGATAGGAAAACAAGTCATTTAGGTACCACAGTAGCTGCAGGAAGCTTATATTTGAAGAGACAAATGGTATTATTTTTAAATACATTTTGTGTTGGATTTCCTGAGTTAAGGGAAGTAGTAACCAATATAAAGGTTACTTGTTTAATGTTTATGTAGCTTTTATGTTTGTTTACTTATTTTTATGTAAGAAGTGAGGGTTGTATTCATTCTGTTATGATTGGTGCTCTTATAGCAGAAGAGCTATTTTTCCTCACTGATGTTATTTTAGTCATTAGTACCAACAACTGAGCTAGTATGGTTTATACTTTTGTGTTGAGATTATTGGTATTTGGAAAAGACTGATGCTTGTGATGTAATCTACACTGGTTCACAGTGTAAGTGATGTATGAATAGAAAAAGACTATTTTGTTAAGTGGTACTCTTCAGGGATATAACCAGCAGTTTAGGTGTTGGGGGCAAGGTCTCCAAAGGTGACAAAAGTTTTTTTGTTGTTGATGGTTGGCTCTATGACCAGGAAATTGTTAGGGCATAGAAGTCTGATGTCATTTTGATGGCTGGTTTACGTATAACTGTCATTGGTGTCTTGACTGATTGATGATTATGTTTTGGATGTGGTAACATGTGACATAGATTTGTTATGCCTTTGTCATTTTGATGGCGGTTTGTGTGTAGATTTAAATGAATCCTTGTTTCATTGATGATTATTTTGGATGAGGTCACAGGTTGGCTTTATTTTTTTTTTTGGGGCGTTGGTAATTTTGATGATGGTTTATGTGTAGATGTTAACTTGTAAAGAGATAGTTGAGGTAAGGGGATACGATAGTCCATTCCCTTTGACGGGACGTCAAAAAAGTAAGGGTTGGATATGTGATAGCGCCAAACCAACGACTACTTAGTTTGGTCTGCCTAAGAACAGTACGTCCTGGCAACGCCGGAAACGCCACTCTGAACACAAAGGGACCGGAGTCCATTTTTCCTTGTAGCAGCCAGCGGTGTGGGAAGGCAGGCGTTGGGGCCCTGTGTAGTTTTTGTGGCCAGCCCGCTTTGAGACAAGATATGTGGGGTTTCCCATCTGTTCATCATTGAACAACATATGTCAGCGGAAAAAGCTGAGCGGCTGACTAGGTAGTGTCAGCAGGCCTGGGTTCTTGGTGGGATAGTAAATTGTGTCACAACTCTTTGTTTATGTCATGTCTTGGGGTTTATGTTGTGTAACCTATGTTTTTGTAGTGCCTTATTGTCTGTGCAGTGTTGCTTGTGTCAAGGTTCTTTATTGTGTCAGTCTAACCAGCTATTGCTTGGAGCACCTGTGTTGTGGTACTTGGTGTACCCTGTTGTCTTAAGTGCTGTTGATTGGTTAGGGGTTACCCACTGTGGTGATTTGGTATATACAGTTGTCTATTGTATCTGTTATTGACATGAAATGTGCTGCTAGAAGAAATAAAGAGCTTGTTTATTTGTCCTTGATTTGTTTGTTTAGGTCTCTTTTAGTTTTTACTCTTTACAGTCACTATTTCTACCACAATCTAACACCTTAATCCAATGTCTGGGTCTCAAATATGACAGTCAGTCCAGAGTTGAGGCCCCTGCCTGAGATCTCGTATATCTTCTTATCTAATCACTATCATCTTTTTTTGTTGGTTGAGGCGGTGTGAGGTTCTCTCTCTTTTCACTATTTTTCTTCTTTGGCCGTAACGAAGTCAGAACTACTCTTTACCTCTTAGCACCGTAGTGAAGGAAGCATCAGTCTTTATGATTGTCTCCCTTTCTCTTTTACCATTGACTACATTACATTATATGTATGTAATCAAATGTAGGGACCTTGAGACGTACTGGGTAAATTGTTCTATCCGGGGAAATTTACTTTCCGGAACGTTGTGTGGTTCTCATTTTAGGCTGGGGTGGACCTAGGTCAAATGAATGAATCCAAATGGACGTGGATTTCGAACAAATGACAACCAGACAAGCGTGGCGGCCACTGAACTACCGCTGCTGCCCGCTATCGAGTATCCCGCACAACAGATATGCAAAACATACGTAGTAAAACGATGGTCTGGGTCATGGCAAGGAAATAGATAGATGCAGTTAAATTTACAGAAAGTTATTGGTTATCTCTGTCTGTCTGTCTGTCT
>JACEFZ010020848.1:12500-266482 GCA_014155875.1 Cepaea nemoralis
ACTCTGTGTCCATAGTTATGTACCGGCATATGAGTTATAATAAATAATGATACAATCTGTAAGGCATTTTCAAAGTTTTCATAAAAATAATGCACAATGCATAACATTGTAACTCATCTTTTTTTGCTTAAGAAGTTACTGTAGTCATGCAGGTGATTAGAAAGAGTTTTCATTAAAAATAATGGATGATGTGTTGAAGGACATTCTTTTAAGTTACTTTTTTTTGTTGTATGAATTTAATGAGAACTTATATGACTACTTATATGAATTAAATGAGATGCTCCCCACCAGGGACTGGGCGAAGCCGGACAGGGTCAGGCAGACAGATAGACAGACAGTCGGGAACTTATATGACTACTTATATAAATTAAATGAGATGCTTCACACCAGGAGCTGGGCGATGCCGGGCCGGGTCAGACAGACAGACAGACAGACAGACAGACAGATAGTCGGTAACGGGAACGGGAACTTATATGACTACTTATATGAATTAAATGAGATGCTCCCCACCAGGGACTGGGCGAAGCCGGGCAGGGTCAGGCAGACAGATAGACAGACAGATAGACAGACAGATAGACAGTCGGGAACGGGAACTTATATGACTACTTATATGAATTAAATGAGATGCTCCACACCAGGAGCTGGGCAATGCCGGGCCGGGTCAGACAGACAGACAGACAGACAGACAGACAGACAGACAGACAGACAGACAGACAGACAGACAGACAGACAGACAGACAGACAGACAGTCGGTAACGGGAACGAGAACTTATATGACTACTTATATGAATTAAATGAGATGCTCCCCACCAGGGTCTGGGCGAAGCCGGGCAGGGTCAGCTAGTATATATATATATCAAAACAATGTTTTCCCGTAGTGAATTTGAATAACGAAGACACAAACAATTGATTGCACGATTTATTGCCTGGCATATTTCGCTGCATCTCGTCGGGTATATACTGCAGAATTCGCACAACATAAAGTAAATTAACTAGATAAATCCTTCAAGCTGAAATATACACACGTTCGCACAGTTATGTCAATTGCCTGCCACGGTAGTTTTAAGCTAACTAACATGTCTTTCTGTTTGCACAAATTTGGCTTGCGTTGATTGATCATTATTGCTTCTGCAAACTTCAAATGTTTGCAGGGAACAGCAAGATGAAGACACTGGATGAACTCTGGGTAGTTCTCTCTTCTATGCCTTGTGGTGTTTGCTCGTTGATCATTATACTCTTGGGAAGTCAAACAAAACGGTCAACATGTGTTTGACGTTTCTGCGCACCTGCCTTTGTTGTTTTGTATTTGAAACCTCAGTAATGATGAATGTTTCTACTGTCATGCCTTCGTCTTGGTTTCCGGGTGGTACATACACACCCACAACTCATCACTGGTGATCTCAACGTTCATGGAGTGGTGGTCGCCGCTGGCGCAGTCCGGTATGTAGAGTTGCTTCTGCTCCAGCCTTAGCAGGTTCAGCAGGAATTTCGCGGGCACTATCATCAATAACTAGGCATCCCTGACATTAGAGTCTACAGAACGGTTCTACATGACCAAAGTTCACACTTGGTCAGTGAACTCGTCATTTCGGCTTGCTGGGGGTCGACCAGATCGCGATCCGCTCAACGCCGATGTGCTACCACTATAGAAGCGATTATACCACTCTTTAACTTCATGACATCGACGAATGGTTTCCATTTGGATACTGTCATACTTTGGCAAAGTAAGATGCCATACTGATGTTCAAGTCGTCATGTCAAGGCAAATAAAGTCCGACCAGGCATTCATGAAACCTAAACATTCTCACGCTGACGTCAGCGACTGATGCTTGCTGCACACCGGGACAATACATGTACGCATGCTCGGGAAGGTTGCATTCACATTCCCGCCGCAGGACACCTCCTGTGTGAACTTCATTTCCTTCAGTGAAAAAAATTATCTTTCGATACTTTTTAACAGCCCTCTTTTAACCTTACTCCGTTCCTTTCCGCCATTTATAAAAGCACTTAGTTCTGAATGAACATTGCCCATATCCCCACCACAGTTCATTCATAACCCAGATGAGTTTCGGATTGGCTATACTCAAAAAGGCAAACAAAAAGACCGTCAGATATACAGACAACATACAACACACAACTGCATAAGTGGATTCGCATACAGATATACACACTGTGATATATATATATATATATATATATATATATATATATTATATATATATAATATATATATATATATATAGAGAGAGAGAGAGAGAGAGGAAAGAGAGAGAGAGAGAGTATATATATACATACGCGCACTCATATATACAAGCATACAGACAGACAGGCTGGGATACAGAAAAGCAGGTTAGTGTAATACGCTTAATTTCGTGGGCAGTTACCAGATCCCAGACAACACTAGGTGCCAGCATATCTGTTGTGTGGTCGTTTAACAGTAGACAATACAAGATGCCAGCATATCTGTTGTGTGTGCTAGTTTAACGGTAGACAACACAAGGTGCCAGCACATCTGTTGTGTGGTCGTTTAACTGTATGTGGTAGTTTAACGGTAGACAACACAAGGTGCCAGCATATCTGTTGTGTGTGCTAGTTTAACGGTAGACAACACAAGGTGCCAGCATATCTGTTGTGTGTGCTAGTTTAACGGTAGACAACACAAGGTGCCAGCATATCTGTTGTGTGTGCTAGTTTAACGGTAGACAACACAAGGTGCCAGCATATCTGTTGTGTGTGCTAGTTTAACGGTAGACAACACAAGGTGCCAGCATATCTGTTGTGTGTGCTAGTTTAACGGTAGACAACACAAGGTGCCAGCATATCTGTTGTGTGTGCTAGTTTAACGGTAGACAACACAAGGTGCCAGCATATCTGTTGTGTGTGCTAGTTTAACGGTAGACAACACAAGGTGCCAGCATATCTGTTGTGTGTGCTAGTTTAACGGTAGACAACACAAGGTGCCAGCATATCTGTTGTGTGTGCTAGTTTAACGGTAGACAACACAAGGTGCCAGCATATCTGTTGTGTGTGCTAGTTTAACGGTAGACAACACAAGGTGCTAGCATATCTGTTGTGTGTGCTAGTTTAACGGTAGACAACACAAGGTGCTAGCATATCTGTTGTGTGTGCTAGTTTAACGGTAGACAACACAAGGTGCCAGCATATCTGTTGTGTGTGCTAGTTTAACGGTAGACAACACAAGGTGCCAGCATATCTGTTGTGTGTGCTAGTTTAACGGTAGACAACACAAGGTGCCAGCATATCTGTTGTGTGTGCTAGTTTAACGGTAGACAACACAACGGTGCCAGCATATCTGTTGTGTGTGCTAGTTTAACGGTAGACAACACAAGGTGCTAGCATATCTGTTGTGTGTGCTAGTTTAACGGTAGACAACACAAGGTGCCAGCATATCTGTTGTGTGTGCTAGTTTAACGGTAGACAACACAAGGTGCCAGCATATCTGTTGTGTGTGCTAGTTTAACGGTAGACAACACAAGGTGCCAGTCTATCTGTTGTGTGTGCTAGTTTAACGGTAGACAACACAAGGTGCCAGCACATCTACTGTGTGGTCGTTTAACTGTATGTGGTAGTTTAACGGTAGACAACACAAAGTGTCAGCATATCTGTTGTGTGTGGTCGTTTAACTGTATGTGGTAGTTTAACGGTAGACAACACACGATGTCAGCATATCTGTTGTGTGTGGTCGTTTAACTGTGTGTGGTAGTTTAACGGTAGACAACACTAGGTGCCAGCATATCTGTTGTGTGTGGTCGTTTAACTGTATGTGGTAGTTTAACGGTAGACAACACTAGGTTCCAGCATATCTTTTGTATGTGGTAGTTTAACGGTAGACAACACTAGGTGCCAGCATACCTCTTGGCTCTACGAGAAGTGAGACTTTTGCAAGAACCAAGTGATGACTGTGAATCTACAACAATGGCCAGACTGCGAGAGCAGCAAATTAAAAGAGGGGTGGCCAAACAAGAACACTACGCAGGAAGCCAAAGAAGATTGATAAACCAACACAGAACTGGCGTCGTTAGCCGCTACACGCTGCGGGATTTGCTGAGGAGGGGATCCGAGCACTTATGGACTGAATGGTCCGATGTGCAACGAGGATGATCTGTCGACTAACTAACTAACTATACCTCTTGTGTGTGATTGTTTAACGGGAGACAACACTAGGTGCCAGCATATCTGTTGTATGTGATCGTTTAACGGTAGACAACACTAGGTGACAACATACCTCTTGTGTGTGGTTGTTTAACGGAAGACAACACTAGGTGCCAGCATATCTGTTGTCTGTGTGTATGACCGAACGAACGTCTCCACGGCAGGGGTAAGACGCCCGGAGTCATGACCCGGACGGGACACGCCCCCAGAAAGTATTCAGAAATTAATGGTCCGAAATGCTTGGGGAAGGAGTTCGCTTCTGATGATCGGAAACCTCCTGCCGCGTTTGCTCCGCGTCGGAGTTCTTACGACTAACTGAGTATGCATTTCCCTTCTATTGTTATATCACATTTTGACAGTATCTTTATCTTCGTTGTAGCCATTGTTTTCTTCATGTTCAATGAAAGTCCATGCTTTACTCTATCTAATATGTCAAAACGTAAATTGTTTACATTTCCCGCCATCAGTACTGTGTAATCTGCATAGTGTAGATTGTTTATATTATAACCTCCAACTTTTGGTTGGAGGCCTTTCTTTGACCTCCTTCATTATTACTTCGCTATACAGAGAAACGAGATAATGCGACAAAACAAATCCGTGCCTTACTCCTTGCTTTATCTTTTCATAACTGTCCTATTTATTTCCCATTATAATTTCTGCTACTCGTATCCAGTAAATATTCTTTATTATTCTGAGACAAAACTAGGTACGAGAATAACACTGTCGTAGGTAGATAGTACATCCCAGACAACTCGATGTATGAGAATAACACTGTCGTGGGTAGATAGTACATCCCAGACAACTCGATGTATGATAATAACACTGTCGTGGGTGGGTAGATACTACATCCCAGACAACTCGATGTATGAGAATAACACTGTCGTGGTAGATACTACATCTCAGACACCTCGATTTATGAGAATAACACTGTCGTGGTAGATACTACATCTCAGACACCTCGATTTATGAGAATAACACTGTCGTGGTAGATACTACATCTCAGACAACTCGATGTATGAGAATAACACTGTCGTGGTAGATACTACATCTCAGACAACTCGATGTATGAGAATAACACTGTCGTGGTAGATACTACATCTCAGACACCTCGATTTATGAGAATAACACTGTCGTGGTAGATACTACATCTCAGACAACTCGATGTATGAGAATAACACTGTCGTGGTAGATACTACATCTCAGACAACTCGATGTATGAGAATAACACTGTCGTGGGTAGATAGTACATCCCAGACAACTCGATGTATGAGAATAACACTGTCGTGGGTAGATAGTACATCCCAGACAACTCGATGTATGAGAATAACACTGTCGTGGTAGATACTACATCTCAGACAACTCGATGTATGAGAATAACACTGTCGTGGTAGATACTACATCTCAGACAACTCGATGTATGAGAATAACACTGTCGTGGTAGATACTACATCTCAGACAACTCGATGTATGAGAATAACACTGTCGTAGGTAGATAGTACATCCCAGACAACTCAATGTATGAGAATAACACTGTCGTGGGTAGATAGTACATCCCAGACAACTCGATGTATGAGAATAACACTGTCGTGGGTAGATAGTACATCCCAGACAACTCGATGTATGAGAATAACACTGTCGTGGGTAGATACTACATCCCAGACAACTCGATGTATGAGAATAACACTGTCGTGGTAGATACTACATCTCAGACAACTCGATGTATGAGAATAACACTGTCGTGGTAGATACTACATCCCAGACAACTCGATGTATGAGAATAACACTGTCGTGGGTAGATACTACATCCCAGACAACTCGATGTATGAGAATAACACTGTCGTGGTAGATACTACATCTCAGACAACTCGATGTATGAGAATAACACTGTCGTGGTAGATACTACATCTCAGACAACTCGATGTATGAGAATAACACTGTCGTGGTAGATACTACATCCCAGACAACTCGATGTATGAGAATAACACTGTCGTGGGTAGATACTACATCCCAGACAACTCGATGTATGAGAATAACACTGTCGTGGTAGATACTACATCTCAGACAACTCGATGTATGAGAATAACACTGTCGTGGGTAGATACTACATCTCAGACAACTCGATGTATGATAATAACACTGTCGTGGTAGATACTACATCTCAGACAACTCGATGTATGAGAATAACACTGTCGTAGGTAGATAGTACATCCCAGACAACTCAATGTATGAGAATAACACTGTCGTGGGTAGATAGTACATCCCAGACAACTCGATGTATGAGAATAACACTGTCGTGGGTAGATAGTACATCCCAGACAACTCGATGTATGAGAATAACACTGTCGTGGGTAGATAGTACATCCCAGACAACTCGATGTATGAGAATAACACTGTCGTGGTAGATACTACATCTCAGACAACTCGATGTATGAGAATAACACTGTCGTGGGTAGATAGTACATCCCAGACAACTCGATGTATGAGAATAACACTGTCGTGGGTAGATAGTACATCCCAGACAACTCGATGTATGAGAATAACACTGTCGTGGGTAGATAGTACATCCCAGACAACTCGATGTATGAGAATAACACTGTCGTGGGTAGATACTACATCCCAGACAACTCGATGTATGAGAATAACTGTACTGGTCGTCAGTAGAATCTAGACAACATTAGCTAAAAGAATAACAGTGCAGCGCTGATGGGGCTACTCGTCGACCTACACAGGGAGCCTGGGTTCAGTTTAGTGGCAAGCCGTCAAACTGGATCTGGGGTGCACATGTTACATGTTGTATACAGTAGGTAGCAGACATTTCTCTGGGGTGCACATGTTGCAAACAGTAAGTAGCAGACATTTCTCTGGGGTGCACATGTTGCAAACAGTAGGTGCAAAGACATTTCTCTGGGGTTTACATTGTTGCAAACAGTAGGCAGCAGACATTTCTCTGGGGTTTACATTGTTGCAAACAATAGGTAGCAGACATTTCTCTGGGGTGCACATGTTGCATACAGTAGGTAGCAGACATTTATCTGGGGTTTACATTGTTGCACACAGTAGGTAGCAGACATTTCTCTGGGGTGCACATGTTGCATACAGTAGGTAGCAGACATTTATCTGGGGTTTACATTGTTGCACACAGTAGGTAGCAGACATTTCTCTGGGGTGCACATGTTGCAAACAGTAGGTAGCAGACATTTATCTGGGGTGCACATGTTGCAAACAGTAGGTGGAAGACATTTCTCCGGGGTGCTCATGTTGCATGCAGTAGGAAGAAGACATTTCTCTGGGGTGCTCATGTTGCATACAGTATTTAGAAGACATTTCTCCGGGGTGCTCATGTTGCATACAGTAGGTGGAAGACATTTCTCCGGGGTGCTCATGTTGCATACAGTAGGTGGAAGACATTTCTCCAGGGTGCTCATGTTGCATACAGTAGGTGGAAGACATTTCTCCGGGGTGCTCATGTGGCATACAGTAGGTAGAAGACATTTCTCCGGGGTGCTCATGTTGCATACAGTAGGTGGAAGACATTTCTCCGGGGTGCTCATGTTGCATACAGTAGGTGGAAGACATTTCTCCGGGGTGCTCATGTGGATACAGTAGGTAGAAGACATTTCTCTGGGGTGCTCATGTTGCATACAGTAGGTAGAAGACATTTCTCCGGGGTGCTCATGTTGCATACAGTAGGTGGAAGACATTTCTCCGGGGTGCTCATGTTGCATACAGTAGGTGGAAGACATTTCTCCGGGGTGCTCATGTTGCATACAGTAGGTGGAAGACATTTCTCCGGGGTGCTCATGTGGCATACAGTAGGTAGAAGACATTTCTCCGGGGTGCTCATGTTGCATACAGTAGGTAGAAGACATTTCTCCGGGGTGCTCATGTTGCATACAGTAGGTGGAAGACATTTCTCCGGGGTGCTCATGTTGTATACAGTAGGTAGAAGACATTTCTCCGGGTTGCTCATGTTGCATACAGTAGGTGGAAGACATTTCTCCGGGGTGCTCATGTTGCATACAGTAGGTGGAAGACATTTCTCCGGGGTGCTCATGTTGCATACAGTAGGTAGAAGACATTTCTCCGGGGTGCTCATGTTGCATACAGTAGGTGGAAGACATTTCTCCTGGGTGCTCATGTTGCATACAGTAATTGAAAGACATTTCTCCGGGGTGCTCATGTTGCATACAGTAAGTGAAAGACATTTCTCCGGGGTGCTCATGTTGTATACAGTAGGTGGAAGACATTTATCCGGGGTGCTCATGTTGCATACAGTAAGTGAAAGACATTTCTCCGGGGTGCTCATGTTGCATACAGTAGGTGGAAGACATTTCTCCGGGGTGCTCATGTTGCATACAGTAAGTGAAAGACATTTCTCTGGGGTGCTCATGTTGCATACAGTAAGTGAAAGACATTTCTCCGGGGTGCTCATGTTGCATACAGTAGGTGGAAGACATTTCTCCGGAGTGCTCATGTTGCATACAGTAGGTGGAAGACATTTCTCCGGGGTGCTCATTTTGCATACAGTAGGTAGAAGACATTTCTCCGGGGTGCTCATGTTGCATACAGTAGGTGAAAGACATTTCTCCGGGGTGCTCATGTTGTATACAGTAGGTGAAAGACATTTCTCTGGGGTGCTCATGTTGCATACAGTAGGTGGAAGACATTTCTCCGGGGTGCTCATGTTGCATACAGTAGGTAGAAGACATTTCTCCGGGGTGCTCATGTTGCATACAGTAGGTGAAAGACATTTCTCCGGGGTGCTCATGTTGTATACAGTAGGTGAAAGACATTTCTCCGGGGTGCTCATGTTGCATACAGTAGGTAGAATACATTTTCTCCGGGGTGCTCATGTTGCACACAGTAGGTGGAAGACATTTCTTCGGGGTGCTCATGTTGCATACAGTAAGTGAAAGACATTTCTCCGGGGTGCTCATGTTGCATACAGTAGGTGAAAGACATTTCTCCGGGGTGCTCATGTTGTATACAGTAGGTAGAAGACATTTCTACTGGGTGCTCATGTTGCATACAGTAGGTGAAAGACATTTCTCCGGGGTGCTCATGTTGTATACAGTAGGTAGAAGACATTTCTCCGGGGTGCTCATGTTGTATACAGTAGGTAGAAGACATTTCTCCGGGTTGCTCATGTTGCATACAGTAGGTGGAAGACATTTCTCCGGGGTGCTCATGTTGCATACAGTAAGTGAAAGACATTTCTCCGGGGTGCTCATGTTGCATACAGTAAGTGAAAGACATTTCTCCGGGGTGCTCATGTTGCATACAGTAGGTGGAAGACATTTCTCCGGGGTGCTCATGTTGCATACAGTAAGTGAAAGACATTTCTCTGGGGTGCTCATGTTGCATACAGTAAGTGAAAGACATTTCTCCGGGGTGCTCATGTTGCATACAGTAGGTGGAAGACATTTCTCCGGAGTGCTCATGTTGCATACAGTAGGTGGAAGACATTTCTCCGGGGTGCTCATTTTGCATACAGTAGGTAGAAGACATTTCTCCGGGGTGCTCATGTTGCATACAGTAGGTGAAAGACATTTCTCCGGGGTGCTCATGTTGTATACAGTAGGTGAAAGACATTTCTCTGGGGTGCTCATGTTGCATACAGTAGGTGGAAGACATTTCTCCGGGGTGCTCATGTTGCATACAGTAGGTAGAAGACATTTCTCCGGGGTGCTCATGTTGCATACAGTAGGTGAAAGACATTTCTCCGGGGTGCTCATGTTGTCTACAGTAGGTGAAAGACATTTCTCCGGGGTGCTCATGTTGCATACAGTAGGTAGAATACATTTCTCCGGGGTGCTCATGTTGCACACAGTAGGTGGAAGACATTTCTTCGGGGTGCTCATGTTGCATACAGTACGTGAAAGACATTTCTCCGGGGTGCTCATGTTGCATACAGTAGGTGAAAGACATTTCTCCGGGGTGCTCATGTTGTATACAGTAGGTAGAAGACATTCTACTGGGTGCTCATGTTGCATACAGTAGGTGAAAGACATTTCTCCGGGTGTGCTCATGTTGTATACAGTAGGTAGAAGACATTTCTCCGGGGTGCTCATGTTGTATACAGTAGGTAGAAGACATTTCTCCGGGTTGCTCATGTTGCATACAGTAGGTGGAAGACATTTCTCCGGGGTGCTCATGTTGCATACAGTAAGTGAAAGACATTCTCTGGGGTGCTCATGTTGCATACAGTAAGTGAAAGACATTTCTCCGGGGTGCTCATGTTGCATACAGTAGGTGGAAGACATTTCTCCGGAGTGCTCATGTTGCATACAGTAGGTGGAAGACATTTCTCGGGGTGCTCATTTTGCATACAGTAGGTAGAAGACATTTCTCCGGGGTGCTCATGTTGCATACAGTAGGTGAAAGACATTTCTCCGGGGTGCTCATGTTGTATACAGTAGGTGAAAGACATTTCTCTGGGGTGCTCATGTTGCATACAGTAGGTGGAAGACATTTCTCCGGGGTGCTCATGTTGCATACAGTAGGTAGAAGACATTTCTCCGGGGTGCTCATGTTGCATACAGTAGGTGAAAGACATTTCTCCGGGGTGCTCATGTTGTATACAGTAGGTGAAAGACATTTCTCCGGGGTGCTCATGTTGCATACAGTAGGTAGAATACATTTCTCCGGGGTGCTCATGTTGCACACAGTAGGTGGAAGACATTTCTTCGGGGTGCTCATGTTGCATACAGTAAGTGAAAGACATTTCTCCGGGGTGCTCATGTTGCATACAGTAGGTGAAAGACATTTCTCCGGGGTGCTCATGTTGTATACAGTAGGTAGAAGACATTTCTACTGGGTGCTCATGTTGCATACAGTAGGTGAAAGACATTTCTCCGGGGTGCTCATGTTGTATACAGTAGGTAGAAGACATTTCTCCGGGGTGCTCAAGTTGCATACAGTAGGTGGAAGACATTTCTCCGGGGTGCTCATGTTGTATACAGTAGGTAGAAGACATTTCTCCGGGGTGCTCATGTTGCATACAGTAGGTGAAAGACATTTCTCCGGGGTGCTCATGATGCATACAGTAGGTGAAAGACATTTCTCCGGGGTGCTCATGTTGCATACAGTAGGTGAAAGACATTTCTCCGGGGTGCTCATGTTGCATACAGTAAGTGAAAGACATTTCTACGGGGTGCTCATGTTGCATACAGTAAGTGAAAGACATTTCTCCGGGGTGCTCATGTTGCATACAGTAGGTGGAAGACATTTCTCCGGAGTGCTCATGTTGCATACAGTAGGTGGAAGACATTTCTCCGGGGTGCTCATGTTGCATACAGTAGGTGGAAGACATTTCTCCAGGGTGCTCATGTTGCATACAGTAGGTGGAAGACATTTCTCCGGGGTGCTCATGTTGCATACAGTGGGTGGAAGACATTTCTCTGGGGGTGCGCATTGGCGCATACAGTAGGAAGTAGACATTTCTATGGGTGCCCTTTGTTGCATACATTAGGTAGTAGACTTTCTTTGAAGTGCACATGTTGCGTACAGTAGGTAGTAGACATTTCTCTTAGGTGCACATGTTGCATGCAGTAGATAGTAGACATTTCTATGGGGTGCACATTGTCGCATACAGCACATTCTCACCTGGACTTAGTGAGCTGAATGGACTTTATGATGTATACCTTCATTCATATTCACAGCCATGAACAGTGAGTCATGTCTTTGTTTGAAAGTTGGATACGTTGAGGAACTTACAGCACAGTGTTTCATGTCTTTGTCTGAAAGTTGGATACGTTGAAGAACTTACAGAACCGTGTTCCATGTCTTTGTTTGAAAATTGGATACGTTGAGGAACTTACACAATAGTGTTTCATGTCTTTGTCTGAAAGTTAGATACGTTGAGGAACTTACACAACAGTGTTTCATGTCTTTGTCTGAAAGTTAGATACGTTGAGGAACTTACAGAACAGTGTTTCATGTCTTTGTCTGAAAGTTAGATATGTTGAGGAACTTACAGAACAGTGTTTCATGTCTTTGTCTGAAAGTTAGATACGTTGAGGAACTTACAGAACAGTGTTTCATGTCTTTGTCTGAAAGTTAGATATGTTGAGGAACTTACTGAACAGTGTTTCATGTCTTTGTCTGAAAGTTAGATACGTTGAGGAACTTACAGAACAAACAGATAGACAACCGCATGACCATGATGGAGGGAAACGTGCGGCCCACCATGCCTCTCAACAACAGAGCTATCAGGACAAACATTAACTATCCCTCAACGGTAAGTCTTACATCATATGTCTGTCTCTGATATCTGACTAGTACGTCTCACATCATATGTCTGTCTCTGATATCTGACTAGTACGTCTCACATCACATGTCTGTCTTTGATATCTGACTAGTACGTCTCACATCACATGTATGTCTCTGATATCTAACAAGTAAGTCTCACATAACATGTCTGTCTCTAATATCTGACTAGTAAGTCTCACATCCCATTGTGTGTCCCTGATATCTGACAAGTAAGTCTCACATCACATGTCTGTTTCTGATATCTGACAAGTAAGTCTCACATCACATGTATGTCTCTGATATCTGACTAGTAAGACTCACATCACATGTCTGTCTCTGATATCTGACGGCCTCGTCAGCTTTGGCTGGTAGCTAAGGTAGATAAATGTTATCAACTGTGGTTGTTAGCCCACTAGGAGATGCTATACTCGATAGGAAACCAAGGTTTTCTTGAAGGATACCAGTACACAGGAAAGGCTTGTTGTGTAAACTCTGGGAAACATCTGGAAACGTAGTCCCTAGGAAGTCTGGTGTTCATCTGATCACTTTGTTGGTATCTTCTGTGATGTAACTGATCAGCATCATCATCATGTACCATGTCAATAAGCGTGGGCCGTTTGATTCGCCAACTCACATGATCTCCAGAGTGTAGCAACATGTCTGTCCTCTCGTTCACGTGATCTCCAGAGTGTAGCAACATGTCTGTCATCTCGTTCACATGATCTCCAGAGTGTAGCAACATGTCTGTCATCTCGTTCACATGATCTCCAGAGTGTAGCAACATTCTGTCATCTCGTTCACGTGATCTCCAGAGTGTAGCAACATGTCTGTCATCTCGTACACGTGATCTCCAGAGTGTAGCAACATGTCTGTCATCTCGTTCACGTGATCTCCAGAGTGTAGCAACATGTCTGTCATCTCGTTCACATGATCTCCAGAGTGTAGCAACATGTCTGTCATCTCGTTCACGTGATCTCCAAAGTGTAGCAACATGTCTGTCATCTCGTTCACGTGATCTCCAGAGTGTAGCAACATGTCTGTCATCTCGTTCACGTGATCTCCAGAGTGTGGCAACATGTCTTTCATCTCGTTCACGTGATCTCCAGAGTGTGGCAACATGTCTGTCATCTCGTTCACGTGATCTCCAGAGTGTAGCAACATGTCTGTCATCTCGTTCACGTGATCTCCAGAGTGTAGCAACATGTCTGTCATCTCGTTCACATGATCTCCAGAGTGTAGCAACATGTCTGTCATCTCGTTCACATGATCTCCAGAGTGTAGCAACAAGTCTGTCATCTCGTTCACATGATCTCCAGAGTGTAGCAACATGTCTGTCATCTCGTTCACATGATCTCCAGAGTGTAGCAACATGTCTGTCATCTCGTTCACGTGATCTCCAGAGTGTAGCAACATGTCTGTCATCTCGTTCACATGATCTCCAGAGTGTAGCAACATGTCTGTCATCTCGTTCACGTGATCTCCAGAGTGTGGCAACATGTCTGTCATCTCGTTCACATGATCTCCAGAGTGTGGTAACATGTCTGTCATCCCGTTCATTTGTGCCATGTGGCCAACCCATCTAAGCATTTAACTATTGTATCTTCCCCTTGCTCTTTCCCCATCGTCTGCCAGTTGTCACTAAGTTTTCACATGTATTTATCCTGATAATGCGCCCAAAAATCTGGTCTATCAACGTTTAAGTTCTCTAATAAATTTACGGTTTCCATTTGTTTCTAGAAGGATGTCATTCTTTTTATTCTTTCCATACAGGATATTTGTTGCACTTTCCTCTGAAACTACGTTACCGCTGCCTTAAGATGTTTCTCAGCTTGTCTGCCTATTGTCCATGTTTCACAAGCATATAACTGGTTAGGTTCTCTTGATACCATTTCAAGAGTATTTTTCTCACTGCAATTGGCAGCAGGTTATTGATAAGAATATTTACCATCTTGCACAAGGCTGCTTTTGCCATGGCGATTGTTGTTCTAATCTCTACAGGCATCTTCCATCAGATTTTACGACTGTTCCAAGATAGTTGTACCTATTAACCTATTTAAGAATATGCCCATATACTTGGATGTTACATTGGGGTATTTCTTTTCCTTGGAAATGATCATAATCTCTGTTTTCTTACAATTTAATTCTAACTCTACTTACACTACGCTAACAGCATCAACCGAATGACGCAGGACCGTTCACTGTTTGTACTCAGCACTGTAACATCTTCTTACCTTACATTGTTGGTGTTATGAACCCCGGTATAAATTCCTTTCATATATTTTACATTTCTCATAACATGTTGACCATACTGGGGAGAAAAGCTCTGGAGTCATTACACATCCTTATCATACATCTTTCTTGATCGGCTAGTATTGACCTACTGTCGCGTAACGTATTCTACTAGGGATGGAATTGGATCAAAGTAGATACTAAATAGACTTCTACGAATAGAGAATCTAACCACTGCTGAAGAAGCGATCAAATGGCTCGCAATTCTAGAAGAATGATTATCAAAGTCCCAGAATGGATCACTACTTCTAAACAGTGCCAGGCGGAAAGTTATGACGACTAACTGTACTAACACACGAAGACAGTATGTCAAGTTATTCCTGCTAACGTGCCTGGATGAATAATGAGCCCCCACTGCCTAATGTATTCTCACACAACAGGAGATAAGACAGAATGATAAGTATAGATGTAGTCCTTTCACTCGTCACACAATCTGATGATGCTAATTCTAAAATGACAGACGCAGTTGTTAAAATTACAAATATAACATAACGTTTAATCCTAAAGAACACTACGTGAGCCCCACTGGGAACTCACTGACACATAAGAGATACGCAGATCCCTGAAATTTCTACAAGATAATGTTCAGCTAGAGGATATAATCATAGACTTCTAGCCGATAGCGGACAATTTGTGATTGCGGTGCAGTGGCAAACGGGTGGGTAGCCACTCATCTGATAATCCTTAGCCTCCTGGATGGTAAGCTGTCAGTGCTGACTGGATCGTGGTATGGACTCCACTCTCTGCTGCATCAAGTGAGTGGTTCGTAGCTCAATCACCGGTCGTGACTACGGCTACAGATGATCAGGGTGCAGGCTCTGTGAATGACAGTGAGAAGGAGTGAATAATCCTTCAAGACAGACTTGTAAATTCTTTTGGCCATGTCATTGTCCTGCATGGCATGCTTGTCTCATAAATTTCAATAGCATGTATTATCTCAATTTACACATTTTGATTCCTTATCTGAAATCTACACTGATCTAATGTGGTCTTTGAAGTAGAGCATAGTGATTGTACATGTTTTCTATGTTGATAGCACACAAATGATATCCTATTCTCTCTGCTGACATTTAGATCAAACATGTACAATCACTATGCTCTACTTCAAAGACCACATTCCAATATCTATTCTACGTCATGATTAATCATGGAAACATGAACCACGCTTCACATAATGAATTAACAGTACATATAGGATGACTTCAATGGAATGAAACTCAGACGCCACAACTCCGATGTCACATATACATTAACAAACCATTAAATCGATGAAACACCACACATCATTTTCCAAGTATGGAAACACACAAACTACACTCCACACGATGAATTAACATCACATATTGATGAATTCCATAGAATGAAATGAAATCACACACAACAACTATAACTTCACGATGGACATGAGTGAACTATTAAAATCAATGAAACACCCCACGTTCACTTAAAGAGTTATGAGTTGTACTACTAGCAAGTCTTCCTTATATTAATTACGACATAATTAATTATCTAGAAGATTTCTTAGCTAGGTTTAAGATTATTTTCACTATACACAAGAACAATATTAGGGTTGGAGAATTCCCCCAAGGTTTGAACTTTGTTAAGTGGGCCATATTGGATCACATGGTAGTAATCTGACTATGGGCAAGATAAGAGATTAATAAAGAATAATTAATTGTAACTATTCACTCTCTGAACTAATTCCTTCAACTAATAAGTATTTTATCTAGAGAAATACGCTAGTTCCGAAGTTAAGCACATAATTAATTTATCTTAACTCTAATCGTCTACTGACTAACTCAGGTGTCCTTCCGCAGGCGGATACCTAATTTCGAGAATCACGTAATGTAATTTATCCATGTTTTTAATGCCACATGTGACGAGCTTTGCGTTTTACCCTTGTCGGCAAGCCACATGGCACAAACATGGTCCTAATTCTAATATTAGTTAACTAACACTAGTTTTAATTAATAGTATCTATTATCGATCGGCATGGCCTTTAGATTTTGCCGGCAGATTGACACACAGAAAAATATTTAACAAAATTATTATTAACTCACCCTGCAACTAGATTTTGACTGGCCTATCGGGAGTGGAGACTATCATTGGCTTTTCTATGTTTTAGAGGGTTGTTTGGCTTAACAAGAGCCAGCAATAAAATGTGTTTAAACACAGACAGGTGTTCAATTTTAGCCAATTGACGTGATAGTAGCTCCTGCTCCCTCCAGGTTGCTGTCAAAAATGGCAGACGTTAGGGTGCTACCGGAAGTTAACTTCTCATCCAGGAGAGTTGCCTTCCTGTGGCCAAATTAAAACTCACAGCCAAACTTGAATATAACATTCAGCCTGACTTGATTTCTTGGCTTGTAAACGAACTCTACCCTACATCTACTTCTAACTATAAGAAGAAATAGTATTTAACTCTCTCTATAGTTTTATGTATATAAATACACTAACCCAAGACGATTTTATCTAATATTTGAAAATATAGATAAAAATAAAAAATAATACAGAATACATAGAGGGGTTTACTGAGGGCTATCTCCATCTAGTAACAAAACGTTCTGAGAGGTGGGCCAACCTGTCACACCTACTTCATTATACATTTTCGTGGCGGTTTGTTGTTTTCAATGTGTTCCTTACAAGTCTCAAGTCTTTCCCGTCAGTCTGGATATCTGTAAGCATATTTATCATGTCTTACTCTTTAGAAAGTCTTTATACAGTCAATGAAGCAAAGATGTAAGTCTTTGTTTAGTTTATATAGTCTTCTATAAATGTGCTCGGCAAATACACTGCGAGTGCTGTATCCTTGCTTTCTACATATCCATATTGTTCTTCGTGCACTCGGCATCAGGATTCTTAGTGAAATCATTGTGATATGGCGCATTATGCATTCCGAGTCTCCTGATTTCTTCGGGCTTCCAGTAGATTGACTAAGTCAGGAAGCTTTAGTAACATATATTGTGTTCACTAGCCTAGTGACCTGGCCTATTCGATGTTTCTAAAGCATTGATCATTTCAGTTGTGATGTTGTCTAGACCGGTGGTCTTGCCGGATTGCATATGGCTATGGCCATTCTGAATTCCCGTCTTCAAAATTGGTGGTCCCTCAAATATTATTGTGCATATACTACTCCTTGTTTGAATAGCTGTAATTGCCTTTCCCGTTTGCTGACCATGTAAGCAGAATCTTATCCTGGGCTTTGCCTTCTTTGGCTTTCGTTGATGTGAATATGCTTTTGTTAGAAAGTCATTAACTCTTTTGTTCATTAGTTTAGTATTTTGGATGTTGTGTTGTTTTCCTATTTCCTTGCTGTAACACTTCAATGCACGAAGACTGTATACCTCACTCAACATTGTTTTCTTTAGTTCCAGATTTTGTGAGACTAGTCTGTTTTCTTCTTTCGTCATGAAATTCACCCCTTTCGTTGATTTAACCATTTTTGGAAACTATTAAATTTAATCATTGTCCGTGTTTGTGTAAAATGGACAGTAATGAGTATAACTAACTATTTCACCGCCCATAATGTTCTTTCGCAATTTAGTTGACCTATAAGATCTTTTTGTGGATAATGCAAAAGATCTAAAACAGTTGTTGGGCATTGTAGTAAGAGAGAGTGTAAAGAATGGACGCTCCCTGAATATCAAGCAAACAATGTTGATTTCAACGAAAATGGTGAAACCAAAATGTGAAATGGAACTAGAAGGGAAAAATCTTCACCAAGTGAATAGTTTTAAAAACCGAGGGGTATTTATAACATCAGATGGAAGGTGCAAAACAGCGATTAAGAACAAAACAGGGAAAACAAAAGCTGCATTTCAGAAAAAAGAAACGTTTATTATGCAATAGGTCACTATCGTTGAATGTAATAAATAGAGGTGTTAAAGTGCTATATAGCTGATTTGCTGCATGGCAGTGAATCTTGGAATGTGAATGAACGAATTAGAAAGAGATTGGAAGCAACATAGATATGGTTCCTGAGGATGAATGTTGTGAATTCCTTGGACTGCCAAAGTAACTAACAACGACTGTCCTGAAAAAGGCTAATGAAATTAGAACAATACATACAACAATAACAAAGAGACAAACAGCTTTCTTTGGTCATGTGATGAGAAGAGAGGCGTAGGAGAACATCGTGACGACTGAAAAGGTCAGAGGGAAGAGAGGCAGAGGCAAACCAAGATAAATTATGCTGGATGGGTTGAGACGGTGGCATGGAGGAATATCATCGGCAGAGTTGATCCAGAACACCAAAGCCGAGATATGTGGAGAGTTATGAACGCCTACGCCTGCTGGCAGGGCACTTGACTGATTGGTTGATTGATTGATTAATTGATAAGATCCTTCATATTATAATGGCTTCGTATTGTATGGGTCACTTGTTCTACATCCACATACACGACTGGACCGTGAGAGCTTGTAGTGTGTCAGTCACGTGTATGTGAGTAGAGGACCCTGAGAACTTGTGTGTGTCAGTCCCGTGTAGGTAAGTAGAGGACCCTGAGAGCTTGTGTGTGTCAGTCACGTGTAGGTAAGTAGATGACCCTGAGAGCTTGTGTGTGTCAGTCTCGTGTAGGTAAGTAGAGGACCCTGAGAGCTTGTGTGTGTCAGTCCCGTGTAGGTAAGTAGAGGACCCTGAGAGCTTGTATGTGTCAGTCACGTGTAGGTAAGTAGAGGACCCTGAGAGCTTGTGTGTGTCAGTTACGTGTAGGTAAGGAGAGGACCCTGAGAGCTTGTGTGTGTCAGTCCCGTGTAGGTAAGTAGAGGACCCTGAGAGCTTGTGTGTGTCAGTTACGTGTAGGTAAGGAGAGGACCCTGAGAGCTTGTGTGTGTCAGTTACGTGTAGGTAAGTAGAGGACCCTGAGAGCTTGTGTGTGTCAGTCACGTGTAGGTAAGTAGAGGACCCTGAGAGCTTGTAGAGTGTCAGTCCCGTGTAGGTAAGTAGAGGACCCTGAGAGCTTGTAGAGTGTCAGTCCCGTGTAGGTAAGTAGAGGACCCTGAGAGCTTGTGTGTGTCAGTCCCGTGTAGGTAAGTAGAGGACCCTGAGAGCTTGTAGTGTGTCAGTCACGTGTAGGTAAGTAGAGGACCCTGAGAGCTTGTGTGTGTCAGTCACGTGTAGGTAAGTAGAGGACCCTGAGAGCTTGTAGTGTATTAGTTACGTGTAGGTAAGTAGAGGACCCTGAGAGCTTGTAGTGTGTCAGTCACGTGTAGGTAAGTAGAGGACCCTGAGAGCTTGTGTGTGTCAGTCACGTGTAGGTAAGTAGAGGACCCTGAGAGCTTGTAGTGTATTAGTTACGTGTAGGTAAGTAGAGGACCCTGAGAGCTTGTAGTGTGTCAGTCACGTGTAGGTAAGTAGAGGACCCTGAGAGCTTGTAGTGTGTCAGTCACGTGTAGGTAAGTAGAGGACCCTGAGAGCTTGTAGTGTGTCAGTCACGTGTAGGTAAGTAGAGGACCCTGAGAGCTTGTAGTGTGTCAGTCACGTGTAGGTAAGTAGAGGACCCTGAGAGCTTGTAGTGTGTCAGTCACGTGTAGGTAAGTAGAGGACCCTGTGGACGCGTGAGGTGTGGGTATATGTGCTGGTCTCATATTGTAGTCTACATGTATTCACACATACACACGGCTTGATACCGTGAGCTGTGTAATGTTGGATTCACATGGTCTACATGTATGCACTCATACACACGGCTTGATACCGTAAGCTTTGTAATGTTGGATTCACATGGTCTACATGTATACACACATACTCGAGGCTTGATACCGTGAGCTGTGTAATGTTGGATTCACATGGTCAACATGTATACACACGGCGTGATACCGTAAGCGTTGTAATGTTGGATTCACATAGTCTAGGCGTACATACATGTCTTGATACTATACGCTTTGTAATGTTGGATTCACATGGTTACATTGTCATACATGACTTAATACTGTAAGTGTTGTAGTGTTTCATTCAGTTTATACATGATATACCTACTATACATGATACACGTATATACATGGTTTGATATTCTACAGGGTGGTTTGTGCGACATGAAGAGAATCACATTTTATGAAGGTAAGAATAATTCATGCATGAACAATATAGGAAATATCGATTGCGGGGATGAAGAACAATTTAAAGTGTCGGGGATCACAATGTGAAGTGTCGGGGATCAATATTACAATGTGAAGTGTCGGGGATCAGTATTACAATGTGAAGTGTCGGGGATCAGTATTACAATGCGAAGTGTCGGGGATCAGTATTACAATGTGAAGTGTCGGGGATCAGTATTACAATGTGAAGTGTCGGGGATCAGTATTACAATGTAAAGTGTCGGGCATCAACATTACAATTGGCTCCCGCCGTTTTAACATCGATAGTTTGTTACATTGTGCTTTATATTTTTTAAAAAGCCTGGAGTGGATTGAAGAGACCATGTGTTGCCAATGCAGCATGATTGAAGAGACCATGTGGTGCCAATGCAGCATGATTGAAGAGACCATGTGTTGCCAATGCAGCATGATTGAAGAGACCATGTGTTGCCAATGCAGCATGATTGAAGAGACCATGTGGTGCCCATGCAGCATGATCCCTCTCTCGGCCTGTCTAGTTTACTTCAGAGCCAAGGAGCACATGTAACACCAGGCTTGTACCCTCCCAATTGTGCTCCTCCGCCGGAAGCCGTTGGCACAATGTGGAGTGTCGGGTTTGTGTGTGCGCTGCTTAACTTTCGGTGCTTACAGAAAGCAGATAGATTCGTCCACTGTTATACGAATGTCAATATAGATTGTTATTATATGATATATGGGATGCAACACGGTATTAATTAATCTATATGATAACTAAAGCCCAGATGCAATATATAATGAGATGAAACCAGAAAACCAAGACCACACGCATTAAAACAAAAGTACTGGAAATATTGAATAACGACCTGGACGATGGTACAGTGCCGCGTATTTGGAGAAAGGCGATTAAGGTAGCATCACTAAACCCCGGGAAAACCATTAGCTAGAACTTACAAGTTTACAAGCTTCTTCTCTGTAAGACTTTGGAGGATGTCATCAATCTAAGATTCAAATGGTAGCTGGAAAGCAAAATAAATAAACATTTAGTACTACAAGAAGGCCGGCTTCGTGGCTTAGAGGTTAGCGACTTCTCTCCGTAATCTCGTATACTCTCGTAGGTAACGTGATGATGGTGAGAATCAGCAGTGGTTCGAATCGCATCGGTAACTTGTGAGCCGGCCGCTCAGAAAGCAATGGCAAACTACTGAGCGTAATCTTGCCAAGAAATCAACATACAGCTGAAAGATGCTGCTGTTGACAGCGATGAAAGAATATGCAAAAAAAAAAAAAAACTACAAGAAGAGAGACAACAGGACAACAGGTACCACAAGAGAGAGATAGCAAGTATTACAATAGAGAGATAACAAGTACTAAAATATAGAGATAACAAGTACTACAACAGAGAGATAACAAGTACTACAACAGAGAGATAACAAGTACTACAACAGAGAGATAACCAGTACTACAACAGAGAGATAACCAGTACTACAACAGAGAGATAACAAGTACTACAACAGTGAGATAACAAGTACTACAACAGAGAGATAACAAGTACTACAACAGAGAGATAACAAGTACTACAACAGAGAGATAACAAGTACTACAACAGAGAGATAACAAGTACTACAACAGAGAGATAACAAGTACTACAACAGAGAGATAACATGTACTACAACAGAGATAACAAGTACTACAACAGAGAGATAACAAGTACTACAACAGAGAGATAACAAGTACTACAACAGAGAGAATACAGGTACTACAACAGAGAGAATACAGGTACTACAACAGAGAGATAACAAGTACTATAAAAGAGAGATAACAAGTACTACAACAGAGAGATAACAAGTACTACAACAGAGAGATAACAAGTGCTACAACAGAGAGATAACAAGTACTACAACAGAGAGATAACAAGTGCTACAACAGAGAGATAACAAGTACTACAACAGAGAGATAACAAGTACTACAATAGAGAGATAACAAGTACTACAATAGAGAGATATCAAGTACTGCAATAGAGAGATAAGTACTACGACAGCGAGATTACAACAGTGACATAACAAGTACTACAGCAGAGAGATAACAAGTACTACAACAGAGATAATAAAAATACTGCAACAATAGAGCAAGATACAAACAGCATTCTGTGGTAATATAATGAGAAAAGAGGCATTGGCAAACATCGTGACGAGTGGAAAGATCGGTGTGAGAAGAGGAAGACAAAGAGAGAAGGTGCTGGATTGAGTGAGACGGTGGCATGAGGAATATCATCAACAGAGTTAATCCAAGGTATCAGATGCCCAGATTTGTGGAGGTGCATGAGCGCGAACGCCAGCAGGGCTCATATGATGAGGATGACTACAACAAACAGAAATAAGGCGATGTCACTACACATAGGATCCGGTCAAGTTTCTCTCCCATGAGATAGAGGCCCACTTCCATGGAATAAAACTCACGGCGTGTCAATAGGCTTTTTATTAAAAAGTCGAGGTATTGAAAGAAAAATTATAACGGTTATGCTGAATAATAATATGGTTAATGGTGACATGTATAGTTAGATACAATCCTACCGGTATAATACAAGTAATAATAAGGTCAATGGTGACATGTATAGTTAGATACAATCCTACCGGTATAATACAATAATAATAAGGTCAATGGTGACATGTATAGTTAGATACAATCCTACCGGTATAATACAATAATAATAGGGTCAATGATGACATGTATAGTTAGATACAATCCTACCGGTATAATACAATAATAATAGGGTCAATGATGACATGTATAGTTAGATACAATCCTACCTGTATAATACAATAATAATAGGGTCAATGATGACATAGTATAGTTAGATACAATCCTACCGGTATAGTACAATAATAATAGGGTCAATGATGACATGTATAGTTAGATACAATCCTACCTGTATAATACAATAATAATAGGGTCAATGATGACATGATATAGTTAGATACAATCCTACCTGTATAATACAATAATAATAGGGTCAATGATGACATGTATAGTTAGATACAATCCTACCGGTATAATACAATAATAATAAGATCAATGGTGACATGTACAGTTAGATACAATTATACCGGTATAACACAGTAATAATAAGGTCAATGGTGACATGTACAGTTAGATACAATCATATCGGTATAACACAGTAATAATAAGGTCAATGGTGACATGTACAGTTAGATACAATCCTACCGGTATAACACAGTAATAGTAAGGTCAATGGTGACATGTATGGTTAGATACAATCCTACCGGTATAACACAGTAATAATAAGGTCAATGGTGACATGTACAGTTAGATACAATCCTACCGGTATAACACAGTAATAATAAGGTCAATGGTGACATGTATGGTTAGATACAATCCTACCGGTGTAATACAGTAATAATAAGGTCAATGGTGACATGTACAGTTAGATACAATCCTACCGGTATAACACAGTAATAATAAGGTCAATGGTGACATGTACAGTTAGATACAATCCTACCTGTATAATACAATAATAATAAGATCAATGGTGACATGTATAGTTAGATACAATCCTACCTGTATAATACAATAATAATAAGATCAATGGTGACATGTATAGTTAGATACAATCCTACCTGTATAATACAATAATAATAGGGTCAATGGTGACATGTACAGTTAGATACAATCCTACCTGTATAATACAATAATAATAGGGTCAATGGTGACATGTATAGTTAGATACAATCCTACCTGTATAATACAATAATAATAGGGTCAATGGTGACATGTACAGTTAGATACAATCCTACCTGTATAATACAATAATAATAGGGTCAATGGTGACATGTATAGTTAGATACAATCCTACCTGTATAATACAATAATAATAGGGTCAATGGTGACATGTATAGTTAGATACAATCCTACCTGTATAATACAATAATAATAGGGTCAATGGTGACATGTATAGTTAGATACAATCCTACCGGTATAATACAATAATAATAATCTCAATGGTGACATGTATAGTTAGATACAATCCTACCGGTATAATACAATAATAATAGGGTCAATGGTGACATGTATAGTTAGATACAATCCTACCTGTATAATACAATAATAATAGGGTCAATGGTGACATGTATAGTTAGATACAATCCTACCGGTATAATACAATAATAATAAGGTCAATGGTGACATGTATAGTTAGATACAATCCTACCGGTATAATACAATAATAATAATCTCAATGGTGACATGTATAGTTAGATACAATCCTACCGGTATAATACAGTAATAATAAGGTCAATGGTGACATGTACAGTTAGATACAATCCTACCGGTATAACACAGTAATAATAAGGTCAATGGTGACATGTACAGTTAGATACAATCCTACCTGTATAATACAATAATAATAATGTCAATGGTGACATGTACAGTTAGATACAATCCTACCTGTATAATACAATAATACTAGGGTCAATGGTGACATGTACAGTTAGATACAATCCTACCTGTATAATACAATAATACTAGGGTCAATGGTGACATGTACAGTTAGATACAATCCTACCTGTATAATACAATAATAATAAGGTCAATGGTGACATGTACAGTTAGATACAATCCTACCGGTATAACACAGTAATAACAAGGGCAATGGTGACATGTATAGTTAGATACAATCCTACCGGTATAACACAGTAATAATAAGGTCAATGGTGACATGTACAGTTAGATACAATCCTACCGGTATAATACAATAATAATAAGATCAATGGTGACATGTACAGTTAGATACAATCATACCGGTATAACACAGTAATAATAAGGTCAATGGTGACATGTACAGTTTGATACAATCATACCGGTATAACACAGTAATAATAAGGTCAATGGTGACATGTACAGTTAGATACAATCCTACCGGTATAACACAGTAATAATAAGGTCAATGGTGACATGTATGGTTAGATACAATCCTACCGGTATAACACAGTAATAATAAGGTCAATGGTGACATGTACAGTTAGATACAATCCTACATTTATAACACAGTAATAATAAGGTCAATGGTGACATGTATAGTTAGATACAATCCTACTGGTATAATACAAGTAATAATAAGGTCAATGGTGACATGTATAGTTAGATACAATCCTACCTGTATAATACAATAATAATAAGGTCAATGGTGACATGTACTAGTTAGATACAATCCTACCGGATATAATACAAGTAATAATAAGGTCAATGGTGACATGTATAGTTAGATACAATCCTACCGGTATAATACAAGTAATAATAAGGTCAATGGTGACATGTATAGTTAGATACAATCCTACATTTATAATACAATAATAATAAGGTCAATGGTGACATGTACAGTTAGATACAATCCTACATTTATAATACAATAATAATAGGGTCAATGGTGACATGAACAGTTAGATACAATCCTACCTGTATAATACAATAATAATAAGGTCAATGGTGACATGAACAGTTAGATACAATCCTACCGGTATAACACAGTAATAATAAGTTCAATGGTGACATGTACAGTTAGATACAATCCCACCTGTATAATAGACAAGTCAGTGTGCAGCTGTATGATCACGAAATCAAACTAAACACACACACACACACACACACACACACACACACAAATGACACTACGTCATGAAGTGCTCCTTGGGAAGCCCATTGGTGTATTTGTTTGTTTGTTTGTCATTGATAGCAGTGATGCTCAGGCGGAGGATACGACCAGACAGGTGTGCATCTTGGAGAACATTAGGCGAAGAGAGGAGTGGGTCAGAGTGCCGGCGGAGCAGTCAGACTTGTGCAGAGTTATAATCACATTGAGCCGGGAGTGCAGGGAGTGGCCAGAAGGGGCCACGGAAGTGGAAATCCAGAAACTAATTCAGAATCTACCCAAAGTATTTCAGCATCCTCGCTGGTGCTACGGAGTTCGTGCACTGAGCTGAGTTTCTCCAGACTCAGGTTTGAGTTAGGAGGAGAACGGAGCACATATGGGTTACACCCGTGTGCCGTGATGTTGATCCATCGACTAAACTAAACTAAACTAAACTAATTCAGGATAATGCTCGCCCGGGTGATGTGATTATCTACACAGATGGTTCGATGTTGAGAGGTAGGAGAAGTGCCTGGGGATTCTTAGCAAAAGCTAATGGTCGACGTTTGGTGCAGGAGAGCCTGGCGTATGATACCACAACATCTAGCTTAAGAATGGAGGTGGAGGCGGTAAGTGCAGCTCTCCGCTGGTTGGAGAATACGATACACACACACATCTTGATTGTAACTGACTCAAAGCAAGCTGAGGAGGGTGAGGACAGGCAGGCTTCGGGCAGAGTGGCTTACTTCGCTTCGGAGGTCACGGGTGGCAAGCATCACCTTGATCTTTTCTCCGGGGCATGCCGGTGTGCTGGGGAATGAATAGGCGGACAGATTGGCTGGCTCGACAAAACTTGGTGGAGTATTGATGCATGATAAGGCAGACGTGGTTGCGGCCTTGTGGGAGCACGTGTACACCTCGGAGGAGCAAATGGATCACCATGGTATGGCAAGAATGCCACAGCGTGGAGTGACGGGGGGATCTGGCCGACGCTCGACGCTTAGAGGAAAGGCGAGAAGGACATATAATCAGACTGCTACTGGAACTATTAGTGTTGGAACTCTTCGCTGGCTGCTGAGGATGGTGACGGAGCGCTTATGGGAATGCCCCGAATGATGTGATGTCGGTTCCTAAATCAATCAATCAATCATGATAGCAGTGATCTTAACAAAGAAATGACCCATGATGTCAAGACATCACTCTGCGCACTTAGTCTAGTTATACTGTACTCGGGCGAACAACGGCTAAGACAAAGGATCGGGGCTGCAGACATCCTGGCCAATTTGACTGTGTCAAAATCTACACAGAAACGTCGGCTGCTGCTTCTCTGTTGACTCGTCCAGGAAACACACAATTCTCAACATCTACACAGAAATGTCGGCTGCTCTCTGTTGACTCGTCCAGGAAACACACAATTCTCAACATCTACACAGAAATGTCGGCTGCTCTCTGTTGACTCGTCCAGGAAACACACAATTCTCAACATCTGCACATAAATGTCGGCTGCTCTCTGTTGACTCGTCCAGGAAACACACAATTCTCAACATCTACACAGAAATGTCGGCTGCTGCTTCTCTGTTGACTCGTCCAGGAAACACACAATTCTCAACATCTACACATAAATGTCGGCTGCTCTCTGTTGACTCGTCCAGGAAACACACAATTGTCAACATCTACACAGAAATGTCGGCTGCTGCTTCTCTGTTGACTCGTCCAGGAAACACACAATTGTCAATAACATGGCCCGAGACACAGACATTCAGTGGGGCAGTGGTTCTCAACCGGTAGGCAATTCCCTAACTAATTAACTAACTAACTAACACACACAATTGTCAACATCTACACAGAAATGTCAGCGGCTTCTCTGTTTACTCGTCCAGGAAACACACAACTGGCAAAATAATTACCATTGGTTGTTGTCGAAGATGTATAGATTGTTTAGAACAGCGAACGACAGCGCTTAGACGCGCTTGTACACACATGTGTCAGAACATAAGGCTAAATGTAGAAACCAGTGTATATGTGGAATACACAGTCAAATCTGGTACCTTTTTCCCGTGCCTTGATGTGTACTGAGTATATTTACTAGCGGCAAATGTTCATAGAACAACCGACCTTGATCACGTGGCCAGCAGCGTTCCCAAGTCATGTCTGTGTACACACTTTAGGTCGGGTCAAACAAAGAGCGCAGGCTAGTTGTAAAACAACATTCCCGCCTTGATGGTTGTTGGAACACACGACCATTGGGATGGTAGGCAAGAGTGCTACCACTTGGCTACAGCGGCTCCCTGTGTATGTAGCAACAGAAACATACTGCCGCCGCTATGATTCCGAGGCCAGTGCAATATCAGCTGAAGCGGAACAATTTCTAAAATGAGAGAATAAAGTACATCTAGTTATATACAGTCAAACCTCGGTTTTCGTCGATAATCCGTCCGAAAACAATCGGCGAAATCTGAAACCGACGAAAACCGAGTGACACCCAATAAACATATACGCCAACAGATGTCTTTATTAGTGGAGAGAACACACGTGGATGGAGCAGTTTTCATATCTTGATTCACTGCTGTCGGGTGAGAGAAATGTCATGACAGAAATTAAAAGTAAAAAAAAAAAAAAACGTTGCTATTAAAAAAAATAAAGTGATTAAGAACCTTTAGGGCTGGAACAGACAGAACAACAGAAGTCGCAGAACTGGGGGAGCGCTTATTTCCTGTGGGATCAGACGGGCGTCAATCTCGGACGTTGAACATTTCATATGAGAAGCACCAGTAGCGCCCCTGAATGTAGGTGTTACAAAAAAGTATTCACGATTCATTGGCGAAAAATAGAACAAATAGATCTATACAAAGAGAATTCATTACTGGCGAAGACTGATTATTAAGACGCATACAAGTGAGGAGGAAATATTTTGAGCATGTAAAAAATAAGACCTGAATGTCTGGATATTATAACTTTGTGCCAGAAACGGGAGAAGAGAAAGACCACTAGATTTCAAGATGTCAGAGACAATTTACACTGTAATGGGAGGACAGTGCTGCACGGGGCAACCCACTGGACAATGGACGATGGCACACAACTAAAGACTGTTTCAACGGCAATGTGTACATGCGGCCCGGCCCTCACACTGGAGAACATATACTCACTGATTCTACCAATGTAACTCATACAGGTTTCATATATGACCGGGTGAAACAACGCTAGATGGCAAACTGTACCCAGGCCGGTATGGATTTACAGAAGATAATGTAGTTCATGCCGGAGATAAAACTGCAGATATATGCTGGTTACACGCGAAGACAGGAAGAAGAGACGTTTCTGTGCACTGTGTGTTTCCAACGTGTCGTTTTACTTGAATTCGTGCAGAAGCGGCATCAGTCAGCTGTGCCACTTCCACCTATCTCCCACTGCTGTACATCAGCTTTGTGTTTAGTCTCAGTGAACGCGCAATAGCCACTAGCACAGTGGTTCTCAGCCAGTGGGGAATTCCCCCCCCCCCAGGGAAGAATTTTAAGGTTTCCTTGGGGGGGGGGGGGGAATTAAGATTATTTTAAGATCGCGTTAATACAAGAACCGATTACTTTTTATTGTTTTTCCCTTCATACTTCACGATTCCGTACGTCTCACCCTTCTGAAAATCATTTTATAATGTAAATAGACCCGCAAATCACGTTTTATGTGAACGTCTAGTCTTGTTTTAGTATGTGCTATTAAATTTAGCTTCCATTATTACGTATACTGTGTAGGGGCTGGGGGGGGGGGGGGGATTTTTAGGGAGGAAATACGAAAGGGGGGGGGGGGGAATTACTTTCTGAAAATATTGTGAAGGGGGGCACGGGCTAAAAAAGATTGAGAACCACTGCACTAGCAGATTCGCCTATATCTTACTACAGGGTGCCACGGGAATTGACTAAACAGCGTCCTGGCACAATTCATGTAGAACTTCTAAATGCCACTTTACTGATACATTGTAACTGTTGATTTTTGAATGTATGATTCTGCAGGTAAATAAGTAACTGTTCAGTTAACATATTCGTACAACGATCTGTTTGACATTACATTTCACGTTTATTTTATTTCCTTCTCTTTTTCAGCAAATGACATTATACGAAACTGAAGAGGTGGTAGATGACATATCCATGCCGTTATTGATGTATCAATCTCGTACATGTGTAGGCACTGTTGTAAACATACTCGTAGATGACATCCATGATTGTCTGCTTAGATGTATTTATGTGTGTAAATATACATGATGCTCCTTGAATATCAGGACAATAGAATCAACGGTTATATCAAAGAAAATGACATCATCAACATTTGAGATAACAATAGAATGGAAAATGCTTAACCAAAGTGATAAATGTAAATACCTGAGGGAAATTATAACATCTAATGGAAGATGCAAAACAGAGATTAAGAGCAGAATAAGGCATGAAAAAGCTGCATTTAAGAAAATGAAAACTATATTATACAATAAGTCACTATCATTGAATGTAAGAAAGAGTGTTGAAATGCTATATAGAATGTGTTTTGCTGTATGGCAGTGAATCTTTGAGCGTAAATTAACCAATCAGGAAGAACCTGAAGCAACGGAGATGTGGTTCCTGAGACAAATGTTGCGAATTCCTTGGACTGTCAAAGTAACTAACAATGAATGCCTGGAAGAGGCTAACGAAACAAGAACATTACATACAATTATAAGAAAGAGATAAACACTTTCTTTGGTCATGAAGAGAGGCATTGGGAACATTGTGACATCTGGATGATCCATGATAAAAGAGGCAGCTACAGACCAAGTAAAATTATGCTGGATGGACGTTGGCATGGATGGTATATCATAAACAGAGTTGATCAAGAACACAAAAGACCAAAATATGTGTAGAGACATGAAGGCCTACGCCAGCTGGCAGGACACGTGATGATGATAATTTATGACACGTCAAATCTACATGTAATTAAGTCCATATGGGGGTTTGCGTTGAATAGGGGTATGCTGCCTACATGTATTTAAGTACAAAAGGGGGTATGCATATACATACAGGAAAATCCGGCTGCTGTGGAGGCGGAAGTACAAGCGTTGATTTTCGCGAATTCGTTGGACGGTGATGCTGTCGTGTACACAGATGGGTCGGTCGTCCGGCATGTGTGAAGCTCATGGTCCTTGATGGCGCGGGCCGGAGGGAGAATTGTGAAGGAGGACTCTGGTGCTTTTGTTGAGATCACAAGTAGCCTGACTATGGAAGTCATGGCAGTAAGTACAGCAATAACATGGCTCGAGACACGGGCATGTTTTCTTAGCGACTCAATGAGCATGCTCAAGAGGACAGAGATGAGGTGGATCCGAAGATAATGGTTGCTGTCTCTGGAACGGTCTCGGCTGACAAAGATTAGTTTCATCTTCGTGCCAGGGCATGCGGGAGTACAAGGAAATGAGCGGGATGACAAGCTCGCAGGTAAGGCTAAGGTGCAGGGCGGACGCACCATGGACCAGACTGACATTCTAAATGCTCTACGAGAAGTAAGACTTGTGCGTGAACCAAGTGATGACTGCGAATCTACAACCATGGTCAGACTGCGAGAACAGCAAATCAAAAGAGGTCTGGCCAAACAAGAACACTACGCAGGAAGCCAAAGAAGATTGATAAACCAACACAGAACTGGTGTCGTTATCCGCTACACGCTGCGGGATTTGCTGAGGAGGGGATCCGAGCAGTTATGGACTGAATGGTTCGATGTGCAATGAGGATGATCTGTCGACTAACTAACATATGGGGGTGTGCCTTGGAATAGTCTGTTGCCTGTGTAATTCCAAAAGTATCCGTTCCACCCAGCACTGAAAACATAGGGAGCCACGGTGTCTTGGTGGCTAAATGCTCGCTTGCCTGCCTGCCCGCCAGATGGTCATGAGTTCGAATCCGCATGTCATTGGGACGGATGTTTAAAACTGACCTGGGTCTCCAGGTGAGTGATCGGTGCTACACGCAGCCGGCATGACGCTGACCACATCACTCACGGCGTGACGCTGACCACATCACTCACGGCGTGACGCTGACCACATCACTGACTGCGTGACGCCGACCACATCACTGACTGCGAGCCGATTGGTCTACAGCACCATACGGTGTTTGTCCATCAAGAATGATGATAACCATTCATTTCATCCAGTGGAGTTGAAAGTATGGAGCCGTGAGTTCTATGATGTCTGGTAAGGCCTATTTTGGTCGAAATGTTAAAGGTAGCCCGTGGCGAAGTGGTCAAGCCGTTTGACTCGGGCTCCGAAGTTTGTGGGTTCGGTTCCGGGCCACATCTTTCGGTTAAAGAGTGCATTTTTTTCGGAGACTCCTGAGGGTCGTCGCTGGAGCTATGGAGTTCGTGCTTTGCGCGATGCTTTCCGCGCTACGGAAAGAGACTGAGCCATATGGGATTAAACCTGGTGCAATGAAATCTAACCTCTCGACTGTTAAGACTTTTTATAGAAACCAGAAGAACGGATTATGTGAAAAAATATATTCAGTGCAGTTTCTGAAAGTTGTAACCATCGAATAATATGTGATTCTGTATGTAAATGTTGTATGTCAATCATTTTGTAGACAGTCATGGCTGTTGTGTGTGTAAATCACATGATGTGCAGTGACACTGGTTAAATGGATAGTTATCTGTGAGACTTTAATCAAATAGGATAAAATATTGTCATAATTGGTACAGAGAGTAGGCACGAGTTTATAACTGTAACCACTGAATTTAATTCTCTCTGTGTGTCATCATAATTCTCTTTTTTGTGTGTCTACCTTTGGAATGGGCAAGCGAACGCGCGTGCGTGAGAGAGAGAGAGAGAGAGAGAGAGAGAGAGAGAGAGAGAGAGAGAGAGAGAGAGAGAGAGAGAGAGAATGGCGAGAGATAACAGATGCATTGGAGACAGGTAGAAAGAGAGACTGAGAGTGTGAAAAATCTAGAGAGAGAGAAATCTAAAGAAGGAGAAGAGATGAGACAGTCATAGGGTGAGAGAGATAGAGAGTGAAAGAGAGGGGTGGAACAGAGACAAAAGTGAGAGATGACAGAGAAAGTGAGAGGGTGACCGAGAAAGATAGAGTGAGTGGGAGAGAGTAGGAGAGAGAAGGAGAGAGAAGGAGAGAAAGCGAGAGAGAGTATGAGAGAGAGAGATTCATTTTTTTTTCTTTTTGACCAATTTTTCTACCTTGAAACCAACATGCAGTGTTAAACAAGTCCATGAAATAGACAGCCATGTATTGCAACCCACTGGTGAGTTGACCTGCACAATAGACAGCCATGTATTGCAACCCACTGGTGAGTTGACCTGCACAATAGACAGCCATGTATTGCAACCCACTGGTGAGTTGACCTGCACAAGCCGGCAGCCATGTATTGCAACCCACTGGTGAGTTGACCTGCACAATAGACAGCCATGTATTGCAACCCACTGGTGAGTTGACCTGCACAAGCCGGCAGCCATGTATTGCAACCCACTGGTGAGTTGACCTGCACAAGCCGGCAGCCATGTATTGCAACCCACTGGTGAGTTGACCTGCACAAGCCGGCAGCCATGTATTGCAACCCACTGGTGAGTTGACCTGCACAAGCCGGCAGCCATGTATTGCAACCCACTGGTGAGTTGACCTGCACAAGCCGGCAGCCATGTATTGCAACCCACTGGTGAGTTGACCTGCACAATAGACAGCCATGTATTGCAACCCACTGGTGAGTTGACCTGCACAATAGACAGCCATGTATTGCAACCCACTGGTGAGTTGACCTGCACAATAGACAGCCATGTATTGCAACCCACTGGTGAGTTGACCTGCACAAGCCGGCAGCCATGTATTGCAACCCACTGGTGAGTTGACCTGCACAAGCCGGCAGCCATGTATTGCAACCCACTGGTGAGTTGACCTGCACAAGCCGGCAGCCATGTATTGCAACCCACTGGTGAGTTGACCTGCACAATAGACAGCCATGTATTGCAACCCACTGGTGAGTTGACCTGCACAATAGACAGCCATGTATTGCAACCCACTGGTGAGTTGACCTGCACAAGCCGGCAGCCATGTATTGCAACCCACTGGTGAGTTGACCTGCACAATAGACAGCCATGTATTGCAACCCACTGGTGAGTTGACCTGCACAAGCCGGCAGCCATTGTATTGCAACCCACTGGTGAGTTGACCTGCACAAGCCGGCAGCCATGTATTGCAACCCACTGGTGAGTTGACCTGCACAATAGACAGCCATGTATTGCAACCCACTGGTGAGTTGACCTGCACAAGCCGGCAGCCATGTATTGCAACCCACTGGTGAGTTGACCTGCACAATAGACAGCCATGTATTGCAACCCACTGGTGAGTTGACCTGCACAAGCCGGCAGCCATGTATTGCAACCCACTGGTGAGTTGACCTGCACAATAGACAGCCATGTATTGCAACCCACTGGTGAGTTGACCTGCACAAGCCGGCAGCCATGTATTGCAACCCACTGGTGAGTTGACCTGCACAATAGACAGCCATGTATTGCAACCCACTGGTGAGTTGACCTGCACAAGCCGGCAGCCATGTATTGCAACCCACTGGTGAGTTGACCTGCACAAGCCGGCAGATCCCTGAAACGCAAGGAACGCCATAAACGGGCATAATGTACACACACGAGTGTACACGGCTAAATGATCACATGGTGGGGGTGCTAGAGCAGGCCAGCAGCTAACTCGGGGACATTAAGTCCTAAGTTGACACAAAACAACACAATTATCCCCTAGACTAGGGGCAACAAGGTGACTTGTGGAGATTAGAACAAGACTCCCTGTGACAAAGGTGATCTTTTGCGAGATGGAAAACATACTGACCAATAAACAGCTGTCAATTGTAATAAGAAAAAGAGTATTTAAATGTTACATAGAATCTATAATGTAAAACATAGATCAGCTGAAAACCATCTAATGGCAGTGGTTTCTGGGGAAATTTCAAAGAATACCATGAGCGAACGGAAAATCCCACGAGCAAGTCCTACAAAAAACGCATGAAAGCCGTAAACTGATTCGAATTGCCGAAATCTTCCCTGAAGAAAACATAGTGACCCCACGGAAATACGGTCTTCATTTAGAATGTTGAAGTGTAACAATGTGTATTCGTCAGCACTGCATGCGATTGAAGGAAGTGACCGCCGGGACGAATGCATATAATAAAAGTATAATGTATCGAACCTATAGTTCCGTGATTTGTTTTTGTTTTTATAAAGTGATGTATAACTTGTCATTATGTTTACAAGCACGAACCAGTGACAGTGGTTAAAAGCAGTATCTTCTTGGCGAAATGGTGGCTCATCAGCTTGCAGCTAAGACCAGCTGTAGCTTCTTGGCAACAATGAAACATTGGAAACCTCCAACAACAACTAAACAAAAACAAAAAACACACACACACTATAAAACAAGCTGTGCTTAAGCCCTTGCAGCGCAGACAACCAATATACAGACAATAATTGTGTTTACAATCATGTCCACTTTCGCAGTCTAGACGTCAGTGCACAGGACTATATGAGTGACTTCTGTCCAGCTAATGCTGAACATGAGTCAATGTAAAATAAATAGGAGTTGGAAAAACGAAAGACACATACAACTAACAAGCAACGTTTCAGTCAAATCTTTACGATGCTACTTGTGAAATCTCAAAATCCACAATGCTGAAGATGTTCTTTTGGGTTGATATTCAGGAATACAGGAGCCTCTGAAGAATGGTGGTCAGTGTGCCAGATAGCGGTCAGAGTTCAAGCCTCGGCACAGGTAGTTATTATTTTTCACCTCTGGAGTCGACCCGGCCTCGTAAAAATGGACACCAGACAATGCTCAATAATTTCTGGCAATTTCCTGGGGAGGGAAGGCAACTAGGGAGTGAACTACTCACCCCAGCTCGTGAAGTCATGAGTTAGAATGTGTGAGCTCTAACACGTGACAACCTAATGGTAGTATCTGCTAGGGTACAAGGTGTAACGTGTACTGTGATTACTATTGTCCATTGTAATACTTCTGTCTACAGTCAAGTGCCCTTGTGTTGAGGTTTGTTTTGTTCGTTGGAAGACTTTTCGGTATCCACGTGACAATATCAATGGCACGTGTACACGGCACTGTTCTAGTTTGCAGCATGGGCGGTCTGCGTCCAACATTCATGTATTAGCCTCATCCGTTCATACAAAATAAACAATCGCCATCATGTTCAACTTCTATACTTGCCTTTGGAAAAGAAACTTGGGGACACCAAAGATGCATTTACATCTTTTTTAAAATACTCATTTATGTGGCTGGGGGTGGGGCAGGGGAGACGGTTATCCTTGTGCTTGATGACTGAAAAGTGGCGCCTAGTTCACTTGTGCGATAAACGTCATTCTAGAAGTTCTCATTTGCATGCCCCACACCACCCCCTTTCCCCCCAACCACTTCTACAAACTAGAATTTGGCTGCGCCTCTAAAAAAATTGTAAATTGTTGATTGCGTTAGCTCGCTTTGAACTCAAGCGTTTGCTACTAAGTTTAGTGCCCTGGACTGATTTTTTTTTTTTTTTGCGTGTGGTTTAGCTTTTCCCTGTTACCAGTGTCCCTCGCCACCAGGCTAACCCACAGAGATACTTACGTCCCCGGGTCGAGGACTAAATTTAACAATACAAAACAAGAGTTAGCCGGCTCCCTGGCCGAGAGATTAGCAGCTTTCTCCGTTAACCCAGAATACTCTCGTGGTTGACGTGAGTGCACGAGAATTAGAAGTGGTTCGAGTCGCGCCAGTGACTTATGAGAGTATGCAGTCGGTCGCATAGAAAGTCGTGGCGTGCTGATGAGCGTAATCTAGCCTAGGAATCAACATACAGCTGAAAGATGCTGGTGTTAACCGCAATATCTTGAAACAGGATGGAAACGCGGGGGAAAAAACACAAAACAACAAGAGTTAGTTACCATTCATATTTATTACGTCCCTTGAGTGGATCTTGACATACATGAGTGCTGGGTGGGTCGATAGAGGGGTCGTATCTGGAGCAGCTGAGTGTAGGCATCTCCGGTTGATTAATCTTAACAGGCGCGATCGGGTGAGGTCAGAAACTACTATATGTTGAGGTGGGTAACCTGTACAGTGTCATTCAGTGACGAGTAAGTAAATGGGGGATCAACTGTGCAATGCCGAAGTTCAGAATGAAGAAATATGACAACCAGCGAAATGTGAAAGTCTTGCTTTAGACTAGAAGTATATGTCTGTAACTAAACAAATTACGTGCATATCCTTTACAGGATGTTGCAGTCAACACCAGCATTTTTGACTGTTGTGATGTCTTGGCAAGTTTACGTTCAGTAGTTTGCCATTGCTTTCTGAATGACCGGCACCCATACCATTTCGTAAAATACCAACGCAAAGCGGTCTGTTGCCAAATCGCGCACAGCTGTGTTTCGAACGTCTTTATTGCATGCAATGAAAGCGACTGACACCAGGGACAGATAGAACAAGACATGATAGATTGATGCTGCTGTGTCGTCGGGAAGACATTTCATTGACTTCATCGACTGCTAACGCGTGGTGTTTCAACCACACCGCACACAGTCCCATTTTCAGATGCACTACCCTCGCTTGTAGGGATGGATACAGAGTAGACACGAGATAGCAAAAGTTCTAGATCTTACTTGAGAGATTGGTTGGTTTCGATATTAGCTGCTATACTGCAATTGCAGACTGAAATGTTAACCACATTACTGCAGAGACTTGTCCCACTCAAGGTTTTGATTGCTTCATAGCCAGCACGAGGCCTTTTCGGCTGCTTTGTTAAGTTGTTTCTGAGCCCGGTTCTTGGCTGTCCTTTGATGCCCAACTGCTTGGGCACGTCATACATGAAGTGGGAGATTATACGAGTTCCATTATAATCTGACATTGTACAATAACCTACTATCAGAAGACTCCATCTAGCCCTTGGACAAATTACCACTACCAGGTGCTTGTTGAGATGTCTGCCAGAGTGGATGAAGGGCTACCACCCACCCACCCACCCACACAAACAAAACAGGAGCTGAGAGAAGTAGCACAATGTTGAAGTGGCAACAATATGGTCAGCCTGTCTCCAGTCTGAGACTAGGTAGGTACACACTGAGACTCCTCACCATAGAGGTGGTGCATGGGGTCAGGTTTCCTACTCCACGTACAATGTATTGAAACAGCTGAGATTGAATGGACAGGCGAGAACTCAGATACTAAATGACTCACTGAAAGAGATTTTGTTCGGCTCTGAAACAACTGCACACGTCAGGAGAACAACTCAAAACAGCAAAATGGCTTGTGTCAGGTGGCACTGCTAGAGTACATCGTCCTGATCTAAACTAACTTTTCAGTCTCAGAGATCTTGCAGGAGTTGCCTAGTGGAGGCAATTACTGTAATGAAAATGAGTCCATTACTTTCAAAGACATATCATATACTGAGCTGCATATTACAATATCTAGCCTGATTTCTGTAATATGCTGAAACCAACAGTAAAAGCATATCATACGTTGCTTGACATACTTGGGCGATGTCTGCTTACACATGGTGTTCCTGGCACAACAAGAGTGACAATAGTGAGAGACCCACCTTTACTGCCTTATGCGCATCCAACCGGAAGGACTAGCTTTGTCTCAGTACACATGGACAGTCCCACTTCAAGCAAATCACGGGGTAGAAAAGTGGCAGCATAGTGACACATATCTATGGTACTTTAGCAAACTGTGAATGCTGAGATTGTGACAGAGACTAACTAGTTTTCATTGATCCCAGTTACAAGAGTGCTCACTTGAGTAAGAAATTGATGACAGTGCACCAAGTTCACCAGTACTGCACTCATGAGGGCAGGGTCACTTTCAGCAGGGTAAAGGCAGAGGTGCATCATGGGATATTATCAGAGGAAAAAGATGCTTGGCAATTATGACCCAAGTATGTCCTCATAGCATACGGTAAAAATCCACCTAATGTGCTTGCTTCATGTTAGAGTTCATACTGCTAACTTAAAAACAGAGAAAATGCATCTATTGTGGGAACTATTTGTAGAGGATGGTTACAATGTTAAGTTACAAATTGACACCATACATATCTTTATATAGGATCCAGCAAAAAATAATTTAGCAAGAGTCCAGCACCTTCTGTCATAATCATTCTAGCAATTGCAGTATCCTCTTCAACAACTAGTAAGGATTAATTAATACATGTTTAAAATTCTAGTGTCTCTAGGTATAATTCACAAGTTCTGTCTTTTGATATAATCTTCTACTCGATCCATACCACAATAAATCTCAAAAGATTGGTAGAAAGTACTCTAGATCGTTTGTACAGCAGAACAAACTCTACAAGCAAAGGAACTACAAAATAAATAAACATGAATTATAACAGGAAAAGCACTACACCAAAGAAACCACTGGCTACAGTGGCTGGACAAGAGCTGTGGATGGTGTGGCTACAGTGGCTGGACAAGAGCTGTGGAGGGTGTGGCTAGTGGCTGGACAAGAGCTGTGGAGGGTGTGGCTACAGTGGCTGGACAAGAGCTGTGGAGGGTGTGGCTACAGTGGCTGGACAAGAGCTGTGGAGGGTGTGGCTACAGTGGCTGGACAAGAGCTGTGGAGGGTGTGGCTACAGAGGCTGGACAAGAGCTGTGGAGGGTGTGGCTACAGTGGCTGGACAAGAGCTGTGCAGGGTGTGGCTACAGTGGCTGAACAAGAGCTGTGGAGGGTGTGGCTACAATGGCTTGACAATAACTATGCAGGGTGTGGCTACAGTGGAGAGAAGAGGCAGGCGTTTGACAGCATGATGATGGACCAGGACATGGCAGATACCTGGAACATGAGGCAGGAGTTGATCAGATGATGGACACAGGACATGGCAGATACCTGGAACATGAGGCAGGGGTTGATCAGATGATGGACACATGACATGGCAGATACCTGGAACATGAGGCAGGAGTTGATCAGATGATGGACACAGGACATGGCAGATACCTGGAACATGAGGCAGGAGTTGATCAGATGATGGACACATGACATGGCAGATACCTGGAACATGAGGCAGGAGTTGATCAGATGATGGACACAGGACATGGCAGATACCTGGAACATGAGGCAGGAGTTGATCAGATGATGGACACAGGACATGGCAGACACCTGGAACATGAGGCAGAGGTTGATCAGATGATGGACACAGGATATGGTAGACACCTGGAACATGAGGCAGAGGTTGATCAGATGATGGACACAGGACATGACAGACACTTGGAACATGAAGCAGGGGTTGATCAGATGATGGACACATGACATGACAGACAACTGGAACATGAGGCAGGGGTTGATCAGATGATGGACACAGGACATGGCAGACACCTGGAACATGAGGCAGGGGTTGATCAGATGATGGACACAGGACATGGCAGACACCTGGAACATGAGGCAGGGGTTGATCAGATGATGGACACATGACATGACAGACACCTGGAACATGAGGCAGAGGTTGATCAGATGAAGGACACAGGACATGACAGACACCTGGAACATGAGCCAGTTATTGATCAGATGATGGACACAGGATATGACAGACACCTGGAACATGAGGCAGTTATTGATCAGATGATGGACACAGGACATGACAGACACCTGGAACATGAGCCAGTTATTGATCAGATGATGGACACAGGACATGACAGACACCTGGAACATGAGCCAGTTATTGATCAGATGATGGACACAGGATATGGTAGACACCTGGAACATGAGGCAGGAGTTGATCAGATGATGGACACATGACATGGCAGATACCTGGAACATGAGGCAGGGGTTGATCAGATGATGGACACAGGATATGGCAGACACCTGGAACATGAGGCAGGAGTTGATCAGATGATGGACACAAGACATGGCAGATACCTGGAACATGAGGCAGGGGTTGATCAGATGATGGACACATGACATGGCAGACACCTGGAACATGAGGCAGGGGTTGATCAGATGATGGACACAGGACATGGCAGACACCTGGAACATGAGGCAGGGGTTGATCAGATGATGGACACATGACATGACAGACACCTGGAACATGAGGCAGAGGTTGATCAGATGATGGACACAGGACATGACAGACACCTGGAACATGAGCCAGTTATTGATCAGATGATGGACACAGGACATGGCAGACACCTGGAACATGAGCCAGTTATTGATCAGATGATGGACACAGGACATGGCAGACACCTGGAACATGAGCCAGTTATTGATCAGATGATGGACACAGGACATGACAGACACCTGGAACATGAGGCAGAGGTTGATCAGATGATGGACACAGGATATGGTAGACACCTGGAACATGAGGCAGAGGTTGATCAGATGATGGACACAGGACATGGCAGACACCTGGAACATGAGGCAGAGGTTGATCAGATGATGGACACAGGATATGGTAGACACCTGGAACATGAGGTAGGAGTTGATCAGATGATGGACACAGGACATGGCAGACACCTGGAACATGAGGCAGGAGTTGATCAGATGATGGACACAGGATATGGTAGACACCTGGAACATGAGGCAGGAGTTGATCAGATGATGGACACAGGACATGGCAGACACCTGGAACATGAGGCAGGAGTTGATCAGATGATGGACACAGGACATGACAGACACCTGGAACATGAGGCAGAGGTTGATCAGATGATGGACACAGGACATGGCAGATACCTGGAACATGAGGCAGGAGTTGATCAGATGATGGACACAGGACATGGCAGACACCTGGAACATGAGGCAGAGGTTGATCAGATGATGGACACAGGTTATGGTAGACACCTGGAACATGAGGCAGAGGTTGATCAGATGATGGACACATGACAGGGCAGACACCTGGAACATGAGGGTGCATGAGACAGGAGAATTGGTGAGGGATAGAAAGACTATTCAGTGGGCTGTGATGAGAGCAACATTCTGCAAGGACCTGCTATATGATGAAGTTAGAAACACAACATCCGACAGGTAGCGAAAAGCACAGATACAATTCAATAAAGTAGCATCTAGAAGACCTACAGAAATGTGGAAAGACATTGTCACATTGTGAACAAAATCTACACACTTACAGCAAGCCTTACACTTGGTAAATTCTTGTGTGAACACGAGCCTGCCTTATGGAACTGACAGATAGAAAGAAGTGGTGCAGCTGACAGCTGTCTCTCAAGCCCCAGTTCACACAAAATACAGTTCAGGCAGCTCAACGTGGCTGTAGGTTCATAACAGAATGCGATCGGCGTTGCCAGTAGTGGGTTGTGCTCAATATTTAAATTTCAAAGCTCTAAAAATTGTTGAAATAGATGCCATTTGGAATCAAACATTTCTTAACAGAATGTGGCATGGAATAAAGAGGTAGAAATTATCCAGAACACAATAGCTAGCAGGTAATGGAAGCAGTTTTCCCTGCACCTGCAGACGATGACAGTCACTACGCATGACATCACTGAAAGCATTCAAATTTGAAATGAACAACTTGGTGAGATGCACAGAATAGTGTTTCATATTGTTTCCCAATGTTTTATGTTTCATGTCAGAGCCTGAAGATGAGAATAAGAAAATGTTGCTATATTTACTGTTTTCATTGTCACTACATTGACCAGCATGTAATGGAACAGTCAGAGAGTTTTTGTCAACAATCTAACACATGTATTACACACAATTTAACACATGTATTACACATAATCTAACACATGTATTACACACAATCTAACACATGTATTACACACAATCTAACACATGTATTACACACAATCTAACACATGTATTACACATAATCTAACACATGTATTACACACAATCTAACACATGTATTACACACAATCTAACACATGTATTACACACAATCTAACACATGTATTACACACAATCTAACACATGTATTACACACAATCTAACACATGTATTACACACAATCTAACACATGTATTACACACAATCTAACACATGTATTACACACAATCTAACACATGTATTACACACAATCTAACACATGTATTACACACAATCTAACACATGTATTACACACAATCTAACACATGTATTACACACAATCTAACACATGTATTACACACAATCTAACACATGTATTACACACAATCTAACACATGTATTACACACAATCTAACACATGTATTACACACAATCTAACACATGTATTACACACAATCTAACACATGTATTACACACAATCTAACACATGTATTACACACAATCTAACACATGTATTACACACAATCTAACACATGTATTACACACAATCTAACACATGTATTACACACAATCTAACACATGTATTACACACAATCTAACACATGTATTACACACAATCTAACACATGTATTACACACAATCTAACACATGTATTACACCAAGATTTTTCATTCTGTCAAACAGTCTAGCACTTGTATTACATTACGTCTAGTTCTGAAATTATTTCTCATCCTATCTCTGCTTGTCACGGAAGTCATTCACTTGTTGTTAATTTTCAAACATCTAAGACGTGTAAACGATGGATTTATTAATTATTGTCTCTCTAGGTGCTGATCCAACTGAATCACTCAAAATCTGGCAACACTGCAACATTTTCATGTTTTATGTGAACTCCATTTTGAGTACATAAATAAAATATAAATTATTACTCTCTTTACTTTTCTTTAAAAATTTCACAATACAAAATTACATGTTTAAACAAATTTCCAGAAGGAATGAAGATTTTTTAAAATGCATAAATGACAGAAGCATTGAGCCACCATAAAAGTGTAATATTAATCAAATGACACACTAGACAATATAAATAAACACTGAAGGTCAAAGACACATTGGGATGTGAACACGCCACCTCCACATGACAACAGTGTCCTCAAATATATATTATCTTTCACTGATATCACCGACATAGTTGAAGTTTGATGAGTTATGCTAATATACTGTTGAACTGTGTGTGATATTGATGGTGACATACACCTGTGCAATGAATGAGATGTCACTGGACATCAGTTAAATGAGATATATGCTGGAAGAGTTATGTTGGATTTATGCTGGAAGAGTTATGTTGGATTTATGCTGGAAGAGTTATGTTGGATTTATGCTGGAAGAGTTATGTTAGATATATGCTGGCATAGTGTTGTTATGTATGAGGTTTATGCTGTCATTGAGTTATGTTAGATTTATGCTGGCATAGAGTTATGTTAGATTTATGCTGGCATAGAGTTATGTTAGATTTATCCTGGCATAGTGTTATGTGTGAGATTTATGTTGGCATAAAAGTTATGTGAGAGATTTATGTTGGTAAAAAGTAAAGTGACAGATTTATCCAGGCACGACGCTGAGATTGTGACCATCATCAGGTCTCTGAGACTCATCAGATGCTCTCTCCCCTGTCCCTGAGGCTGCTGAACAAAGAGCCAGACCACCTTCCTGCAGCCGCTGGTTCACACTGGTGCTGGTATCTCCACTGGCATCAAACAAAACAACACCAATTCTCCCCGACGGATACCTGCGAATATTCAGTGATTGTTTTACTGACTGGACATGCAAGGCCTTTATGTCTCTAGCAAACTCTACACCTCTGATCAACTCTTATTTCTCTGCTGAACTCCTCCTCTCTAGTCAAATGTATTGCTCTATTCAAATTTATTACTCTATTCAAATTTACATCTTTCTTCAACTCTACTTTAGTCAAATCTACTTCTCTCTTCAACTCTACTTCTCTAGTCAAATCTACTTCTCTGTTTAACTCAACTTCTCTAGCCAAATCTACTTCTCTGTTTAACTCAACTTCTCTAGCCAAATCTACTTCTCTGTTTAACTCAACTTCTCTAGCCAAATCTACTTCTCTCTTCAACTCTACTTCTATCATCAACTCTATTTCCCTCATTCCACTTCTCTCTTCGTCTACTTTTCTAGTCAACTCTACTTCTCTCTTCAACGCTACTTGTATAGTCAAATATACTTCTTTCTTCAACTCTACTTCTCTAATTCTACTTCTCTGGTCAACTCTACTTCTGCCTTCAATTATTTTTCTATAGTCAAATCAACCTCTCTCTTCAACTCTACTTCTCTAGTCAACTTTACTTCTCTCTTCAACTCTACTTCTCTATTCATCTCTACTTCCTTAGTAAAATTATTGCTCTATTTGACTCTATTTCTCTATTCACCTCAACTTCTGTAACCATCATTACTTCTTTAATCATCTCTACTTCTTTATTTTCCTCTACTTCTTTAATCCCCTCTATGCCTTTAATCCCCTCTACTTCTTTAATCATCTCTACTTCTTTAATCCCCTCTACTTCTTTAATCATCTCTACTTCTTTATTCTCCTCTACTTCTTTAATCATCTCTACTTCTTTAATCATCTCTACTTCTTTAATCCCCTCTACTTCTTTAATCATCTCTACTTCTTTATTCTCCTCTACTTCTTTAATCATCTCTACTTCTTTATTCTCCTCTACTTCTTTAATCATCTCTACTTCTTTAATCATCTCTACTTCTTTACTCTCCTTTCCTTCTTTAATCCCCTCTACTTCTTTAATCCCCTCTACTTCTTTAATCATCTCTCCTTCTTTAATCATCTCTACTTCTTTACTCTCCTTTCCTTCTTTAATCCCCTCTACTTCTTTAATCATCTCTACTTCTTTAATCATCTCTACTTCTTTATTCTCCTCTACTTCTTTAATCCCCTCTACTTCTTTATTCTCCTCTACTTCTTTAATCATCTCTACTTCTTTATTCTCCTCTACTTCTTTAATCATCTCTACTTCTTTATTCTCCTCTACTTCTTTAATCCCCTCTACTTCTTTATTCTCCTCTACTTCTTTAATCATCTCTACTTCTTTATTCTCCTCTACTTCTTTAATCATCTCTACTTCTTTATTCTCCTCTACTTCTTTAATGATCTCTACTTCTTTATTCTCCTCTACTTCTTTAATCATCTCTACTTCTTTAATCCCCTCTACTTCTTTAATAATCTCTACTTCTTTATTCTCCTCTACTTCTTTAATAATCTCTACTTCTTTATTCTCCTCTACTTCTTTAATCCCCTCTACTTCTTTATTCTCCTCTACTTCTTTAATCATCTCTACTTCTTTATTCTCCTCTACTTCTTTAATAATCTCTACTTCTTTATTCTCCTCTACTTCTTTAATCATCTCTACTTCTTTATTCTCCTCTACTTCTTTAATCCCCTCTACTTCTTTATTCTCCTCTACTTCTTTAATCATCTCTACTTCTTTATTCTCCTCTACTTCTTTAATCATCTCTACTTCTTTATTCTCCTCTACTTCTTTAATCCCCTCTACTTCTTTATTCTCCTCTACTTCTTTAATCATCTCTACTTCTTTATTCTCCTCTACTTCTTTAATAATCTCTACTTCTTTATTCTCCTCTACTTCTTTAATCATCTCTACTTCTTTATTCTCCTCTACTTCTTTAATCATCTCTACTTCTTTATTCTCCTCTACTTCTTTAATCATCTCTACTTCTTTATTCTCCTCTACTTCTTTAATCATCTCTACTTCTTTATTCTCCTCTACTTCTTTAATCATCTCTGCTTCTTTAATCATCTCTACTTCTTTAATCATCTCTACTTCTTTAATCCCCTCTACTTCTTTAATCCCCTATTTCTTTAATCAACTCTACTTCTTTAACTGATTCAGTGCCAAACAAAAACTAAGTTTGGACCAAACATGGCACACAATCAAATGTACAGGTATTATCATGTAAATTTCAGTTCATTGAGCATTACAATTGTGGAAGAAAACATGCAAGGAAACCAATTGCACGATGACCTTGGTATGGTGATATATTGCCCTGTCCAAATAGAATTCACATTTGGCAATATATTATTCTTCGCCACTGAATCAGTTAATCAACTTTACTTCTTTCATTCAACTTTACTTCTGTAATGAACTCTATTTCTCTATTCACCTCTATTTCTTTAATCAATTCTAAGTCTTTAGTCAATTCTACTTCTCTACTATGCAATACTAAACAGAGCACCATCAGAGATGAACTGAAACATAGCAGTTAGCAACATTTATTTCTAAGTATAATTGCAATTAAATTGTCCAGGTATAACTAACTAACTAACTCACCTCATTCACTCACTCACTCACTCCCTCTCGCGTGCGTACACACGCATGCATGCACACACACACACACACACATATATTGTTATGACAAACAGCAAAGAGTTTGACCAATAACTTTAACCTTGTGTACACATGATTATCTGGTCTTTTTCTTCTGTTTTGTTCATTCGATATTATTTTTGTTTCGGACATAATTGCGTTGTGTCAGATTACAGCAGATCTTTGATATTTATGATTTTTGGTTGACACATTCTTCTTGAGGCATTTGTTGACCAGGTTAGACTTCCCATCCTGCTTGTTCAATCATTAATTGTTTCTCAATGGCATCTTGTAATCACTCCAGAGTGATCTTGGTTAGTATTTATTTTCCCAGGAACTGAAAATAACATTATTCCTGTATAATTTTCACTCCTGCAAGTTTTCTTTCATAGACATCTTCACCAAATATCATTCTTTTCAGTGTTGCTGGTGTTTCTTCAGTCTCCCAGACTGCTAATCAATTTGTGCAGTATTTCGACCTTCTGTTTGGATACCATCTGAACAGCAGCTTTCTTTTCCCTCAGGAGTTTTGACTGCTGTTTCTATGTTATTCTGTTGAATCCTTCAATAAGCTTGTTTATATGGATGTTTTCATGGCATGCATGCTGGTACAATCCTTAAACAAATTTCAGTTTGCCTATTTGTGGTTCTATCTAGATAGGTTACTTTAAAAAGTCTTAAAAGTCGAGAGAATCGACTTCATTGCACAGGATTTAATTCTATAAGGCTCGGTATGGTCTCTGTCTGCATGGTGGCCTGCCAAAAGAGTCGCACAAAGCACAAACTCTGTAGCTTCAGCAACGACCCTCAGGAGTCTCCGAGACGTGGCCCGAAATTGAACCCACAACCTTCGGAGCATGAGGCAGACGACTTGACCAATTTGCCATGGAGACTCCTGCTATCTTTTTTTACTGATACATTTTCTACCAATAGGATAAGTGGTCAATGATGACTGCCTCCCAACTGTGTTCCAACTACATATGTGATACTCCATTCTAACCCAGTGAGTGAACGATAACCCATCTAACAAGGAAGAACCAGAACATGACTTTCGAACGTCTAACACAACTTAATTCCCTTAATGTGCTCTTTGACAGATTCCATCTGAAGCCTTATGAGACTGTTAAGCATTCAGTTCCTGGTCTTAAATATATCGGGAAATTACTACTTTCACTAAAGCCAGGCTAAAGAAACAATGGAAAACACAAGATCTGAGGACACTTGCATGTATCATTATAAGACACTGGGCTGAATGTTGGGAGTCTAGTGCCTCAGGATCAATAACATCATTCCATAATCTTGCAGTACAGGTGTACATAAATTGTGCAGGAAAAAGATCAGTACAACTGAAGTATAATACAGACAAAACACTCTTTCACTGTGTATGTGCATGCATGTATGTATGTGTGGAGGGATGGGGAGAGATGGGTGCGGGAGATCAAAACTTAATTACATCCTCACTGAAATTATCAGATTCAATTAATGTTTTTCATACTAAACATAAATTTTTTTTTAATGTAAAGAAATTAATCTGCTGCAAACATTTAGCACTGTATCTAGGATTTTTCATGTAACCTTTATTTCTGATGTGCAAAGAGACAACACATTTAGAAGTGTTTTTGCAATTTTCTCATTGTAAATATATTAAAGAATGATGGACAAATGATGAGGAAAGGAGGTTATACAATGACCACATGTACAGCAGCAATAAACAAATGAAGGAAACTTACCTATGCTTAACCCAAGCCAGAAAAGTCTTTCCTTTCACCATCTGAGAAAACTGTGTGCTGTTGAAAGAAATGATACAAGAAAATTATAGGTAAAATTATTAAAGCCAGAAAAATTTTTCCTTTCACCATCTGAGAAAACTGTGTGCTGTAAAAAGAAATGACATAAGCAAATTATAACAAAATTACCCAAACTCGAGGGAGTGTGATTGTTGGGCAGCCTCCCCAGATTAGGGAGGTGAACATGAGGTATCATATGTAAGCTATGCTTGTGAAAACTACCTCGTCAGTTGGAGGTCTCAAACCATGGGACTGTCAAGTCACTGCCTTGGCCAGGTTGTTGTAGTTGATCTTCAGGTGCCTGGTCTGGAGCAGATTCCGCAAGTCTCTCTGTCATTTGACATTTTGAAGAAATTGGTGCTGCTTATATTATTGCTAGCTGACCCGGCCCGGCTTCGCCCAGACCCTGGTGGGGAGCATCTAATTTAATTCATATAAGTAGTCATATAAGCTCCCGTTCCCGTTCCTGACTATCTACCTGTCTGTCTGTCTATCTGCCTGACCCGGCCTGGCTTCGCCCAGACCCTGATGGGGAGCATCTCATTTAATTCATATCAGAAGTCATATAAGTTCCCGTTCCCGACTATCTGTCTGTCTGTCTGACCCGGCCCGGCTTCGCCCAGCCCCTGGTGGGGAGCATCTCATTGAATTCATATAAGTAGTCATATAAGCTCCCGTTCCCGTTCCCGACTATCTACTGTCTGTCTGTCTGTCTATTATTAGAAAGAGCACTTGAAAGATCTTTACATCTTCCCCCAACAATTAACTTGGGTAAATGGAGCGTCTTATTTAATTCATATTCGGCCCCTGCTCCCGTTCCCAAAAAAGACGACCCGGCCCGGCTTCGCCCACTCCCTGGTGGGGAGCATATCATTTAATTCATATTCGGCGGAGGGAGCAGGAGGAGGGAGCAGGAGACAGGAGGAGGAGGGATTAGGAGGAGGAGGGAGGAGGAGGTAGAGGGAGGAGGAGGGAGGAGGAGGAGGGAGGAGGAGGGAGGAGGAGGGAGAGGGAGGAGGAGGAGGGAGGAGGAGGATGAAGGAGGAGGGGGAGGAAGAGGGAGAAGGAGGAGGAGGAAGAGAGAGGAGGAGGAGGGAGAAGGAGAGAGGAGGGGGAGGAGGGAGAGGGAGGAGGAGGAAGAAGGAGGAGGGAGGAGGAGGAGAGGTTGGAGAAGGAGGAGGAGGGATGAGGGGGAGGAGAAGGAGGAGGTGAGGAGGAGGGAGGAGGAGGCAGAGGAGGAGGGATTAGGAGGAGGAGGGAGGAGGAGGAGGAAGAGGGAGGAGAGCAAGGAGGGGGAGGAGGGAGGAGGAGGAAGAGGGAGGAGGAGGAGGGGGGGGAGGAGGATTATAACGCATATGCCTGTAGATAACTGCAGCGAAAAGGTCCACCTATTTGAGAAATATGCAACAATTTTACATATATAGCAATTCTATTAGAAGTTATGTCCCCTCGCTATATATACATTAAAATGTAAATTAAATATTAAATAATAATAAGAAAATATGTTTGTACACTAAAAAAACTATGACAGTTGGCAGCACGGGAATGATTAGAAGACGTGTAGAAAATTTCATCTCAATCGGATGGACCGTTCGCAAACGCATAAAGGACATACAGACAGACAGATGGAGATTCTCTTTTATATATATAGATTTGCTTCTCAATTGTTTCAACTTTGCACATACATCTTCTCTCTGTTTTACTCTGCCTCTCTTGTCTAGTCATCATCATCATCATCATCTTCCACTTCTGCCGTCAAGCGTTGTGGGGAAGAATAATTTGCATTCCAGCGCCAGGTGGTCGGCACTGTGGTTGTACAATGTCTTTGATGTCATCAATCCATTTTCTTCTTGGAAGTCCTCGTGGTCTCGTTGTAGATGATCTTTGATGTAAGGCGAGTGATGGTAGTTGCTGGTGTTGCATTCTAACAACATGAAAACCACTTGATCTTCTGTCTTTCAATAAATATGGCACAAGGTGTTGATCCCACAGTCTGATAATAGCATTTCTTACTCGGTCTCGGACTGTTAAGTTGACAGCTCTCCTCAGGCATCTCATTTCGCCTGTGTTGATTTTGCGAAGATGTAATTTGGATAAAGTCCAGGTTTGAGATTGGTAGCATAGGGTTGGTGTGAATATGCTGTTTATTATCTGTCGTTTTGCGGACATGGGTATATTTGGATGTTTCAGTAAGGGTGATAGTTGATATGTAAGTGCACTAGCTTTTTGGCATCTGATTTCAATTTCTCTGTCCAATCTGCCATCTTCTGTGATCATACTTCCAAGATATTTGAATTCTTTAACTTGTTTCAGAGTTGTGCTATTTATCTGTATACTTAGTGGACCCAGCGATCTGCTAACTAACTTGCAGTACTTTGGTTTTAGCTGTATTAGCTGTATTTATGCTCATATTGTATCTCCTGCATGTTGAACTCAGATTATTAATATGATTTTTATTAGATTTTTTATTAGATTATTATTAATATGATTTAGGGAGTCTTTCGTGGCGAAGTGGTCAAGCCTTTTGACTCGGGTTCCAAAGGTTGTGGGTTCGATTCCAGGCCGTGACCTTCGGTTCACGAGTGAAATTTTTCGGAGACTCCTGTGGGTCGTCGCTAGAGCTACGGAGTTCATGCTTTTAGCAACGCTTTGAGCGACACTTTCCACGCTGCGGAAAGAGACCGAGCCATGTGGGATAAAACCCGGTGCAATGAAGTCGACCCTGTCGACTTTTAAGCGACTTTTTTTTTTATTAATATGATTTTGCAGTCTGCCCTCATCGCTATAAAACAGACACTGATCGTCTGCAAATAGAAGTTCATTTATTTCCTGTGGATTAGTTGTTTCATCCGGAGTAACATCTTGTCTAGTTGCTTGCTTGCTTGCTTGTGTTCGTTGGCTTGAGCTCCTGCGCGAAGTCCTGTATATCGGATGAAGGCATCCTGTTGTCCAACATCAGTGTGATGTCATACAGGACCTGAGGTTTGCGTGAGTATCCGTTGTCCCATGTCTGGCTTATTGGTGTGCAGACTGGTGGTTCCTCGCCGTACAGGCAGACACTCTCCGACTTCGGAGGAATCGGCGATCCTATTGATTTTAGCCAGGAACCCGAAGGGACCTGTTGCCCAGGACGCTCGACGAGGACGCGTCAATAGGTCTTGGCCAGTATATAACCCGGCCCTGGTGCCTTGGAAACACCTCTGCGTCCCATCTTGTCTAGTATTTCCCCAAATAAGATGAATTTTTTTATTTCACTTCTTCTATTGATTTAATCCATACACTTCATTTGCCTTTCCATTCTGGTTGTGCTACACCTCTTTGCCTTTCCTCTCCCCTAGAATATATCATCTTAAAATCCTCCTGTCCTAATCCCTGTCTCTTTCCATATTGTCCCACATATTCCTAATATATTAATATTCTCTCTTTCTATTCTTCACTGAGCTGATCCATGACTCTGGTGATCATGTGAGATGGCGAAACATGACCACCCACGCTTATCAGCATGGTACAACAATTTTTTTTCATTATTCATCCTTCGTCTTCATATTTGTTTACTAAAGTGTGTGTGCCACACCTAGCTATGCAATGCAACTTTCTAACTCAGAGTTCAAAGTGTATGACTTAGAGCATACTTTAGTATCAAGTTTACCTAGACAGGACCTGAATACTTACAGGCATGGAGCATTTTTAAAATAAACATGATACAAGGTTCAAATATGTACACAATTTGAAATAAGTTACACTGTAAATCAATCAAAATAAATTTGCTCAATACCATGTTTCCTGATTCCATGTGCCACTCTCGTCTGGTGGTTGCAAATAAGCCAGAGAACATTCTATAGCTTGTGGTGTCAGGTGCAGAAACTGCCAGCCAAGTTCACGTAAGTCTCTCTCACTAACCCAAGCCACGCTACCGTAATCTACCAACACAACCTACAGAAACACAAACAAATGTTCCATGCATTTCTAGACATTGTCTATAGTAAAATCAGTGACAGAAATCCAGCCCCCTCCCCAACACATATGTCCACAAAAATATTTTGTTTGTAAAAAACCCAAACTATTATGTATGTATAGTATAGTTTGCATATCCTTTACAGGACATCGCTGTCAACATCAGCATCTTTCAGCTGATTATTGATTTCTTGGCAATAATTGCGCTCAGTAGTTTACCATTGCTTTCTGAGCGGCCGGTTCACATACCCCGTAAGTTACCAACGCGATTCGAACCACTGCCGATTCTCACCGTCATCACGTTATTTACGAGAGTATACGAGATTACGAAGAAAAGTTGCTAACCTCTAGGCCAGGAAGCCGGCAAAAACATTTATTTATTTAGCCGGCAGAAACTATTATGACACACACAAAAATATAATCAAACAACTTCTGTCATAAATTTAAGAATTCCTTGATGAGAAGCACTGCAATAAAACAAGGTCTGCAAGTAGAAACTAGTGATATATTAATCCTGACAGGAAAATTATTTGTTTCTTAAAATATTTTGAACAATTCACATTGTTTGGTTGGTTTACTTTTTATGGTAGCATACCTACAATGACAATTTCAAATCCCTTATGAAGGACGATGTCATGGAGTGCTATCAATCTTTATTAACAACACAGAGTTGCAGATATTGACCATTTCACATGTCTAGGATCAGACATAAACAATATCTAGATCAGGAAATTAACATCAGGACTGGTAAGGCAGCAACAACAATGAACAGGTTCAGATAAAGAGTCTGGGATAACAGGAAGCTTACTGCCAAAACAAAAGTCCTAGCCTATCAAGCCTGTGTCCTTCTTCTTCTTCAGCGTTCCGAGCCATTGAGGTTCTTTGCTGCAGATACAATCCATCTCCATTCGTCTCTCTGGTTGACCTTCTCTTGCCAGTCATTGATTCCAAGTGCTTGTCAGATCATAAATGACTTTGTTACTTCTTCTTTTCCACTCTCCACTTTTGTGTCCTTAGTACTCTTTTTTTAATGGCAGTGAAAGTGGCCAACTTACTCACACCAAGAGAAACGTTTTAACCAGCATTCACAAATGGTTCTATGAAGAATACTTGGTATTAAGTGTTAAGATCCATATACTGAAGTATTGGACAATGGTAGAATACCAAAGGACATCTTTTTCGGTGAATTACAGAAGGGTAAATGATCTCAGGGTTGGCCTCTACTTTCATACAAAGATGTGTGTAAGTGGGACATAACTGATACAGGCATTGACATTTAACCTTGGGAGAAAGTTGCTGCTAATCGCGCTTACATGAGGAAAAAGATCAGGAATGGAATAAAGAAAATGGAAAAAAATGATGGCAGATAGGTCAAACACTGAACGTGTGCGAGACGGAAGATGGTGCGTTATGTGGAAATGTGTTCACATGCATCCATTGTGGATGAACATTTACAGCACGAATTGGTCTGATCAATCACATTCGCTACCTCCATGGGTTGTAGTTATTAGGCCTTTTTAAAAATCACAATGAAACAAACTACTGTTTGTCAAGATAGCAAAGCGTCAGTATGATGGACGATGTGACACAGAGATAAAGAAAATACACCATTTCCAAAGACTCTTTTACTAAAATAAGTAGTCATCATCAACAGAAATACCATAACTAACACACAAAAACTCCACTTACTGAAAGATGTGTGTGACCTGTTCTTCTGTTTGGATGTGAATGATGGACAATCAGCAATGTAATGACAAGGACAGTTGTGTGGTTTTTGAGAAAAATGTTGAGAATATCATGGACAGAAGAGAAAACAAATGTTGCAGGCATTTCTCATCATCACTCATCAAAACCATCAGAAAAAGACTCATGAAATGTATGCAACAGAGGAGATGGAATAGAGAAAATAGCCTCATTAGGAAAATACAACACCAGGGAAATCAAGGAAGACAGAGAAACATATATGTGGACAATTTAAATAGGCTGGCAACAAATAACAATATCAGCAAAATCAACACCATCAAAATATAGCAGAGAGTATAGAATATAGCACAGTTGTGGTTGCCAATGCCTACTCCAGACCTGGCAGCTCAGAAGAAGAATATGCGAGGGTTAGGTCAATAAGTAATGCCTCATATTTGTTATGTATGTAAATACTTTATCGGTGTGCAATTTATTAATTTAGCGGGATTCCTCACACTCTCTTCTGCATTGTATATGACTACCAACCTGTTTCAGTCACAGGTTGCGCAACAGTAACGGTTTAAAAATGGCCAGTTCGGTTAAAGCAACGTAATGTCATAAAAATGGCCAGTTCGGTTAAAGCAACGTAATGTCATAAAAATGGCCAGTTCGATTAAAGCAACGTAATGTCATAAAAATGGCCAGTTCGGTTAAAGCAACGTAATGTCATAAAAATGGCCAGTTCGGTTAAAGCAACGTAATGTCATAAACATTCTTCATCTTGTGAAATACTGCCTATGCTTAAGCTATTCTACACTGAACTTCCTGAATACATTTTCAATCTACTGTTATGACAATTTCCAATACTTCCTGAATACATTTTCAATCTACTGTTATGACAATTTCCAATACTTCCTGAATACATTTTCAATCTACTGTTATGACAATTTCCAATACTTCCTGAATACATTTTCAATCTACTGTTATGAAAATTTCCAAATACTTAAATACATTGACTTGTTTCAGACTGGTTCCACTCATTTTAATGTTGCATTTGGGTATACATGCTTTATTTATAATAATCATTACTTTTGTTTTTTTATGTTATTCAGACTAAGTCCTTTGTTTTGATTTTCTGTTGCAATTATATCTATCATTTCTTGTAACTGTGTTTCATTTTCAGCGACCAAAGTCATGTCATCAGCATAGCGCACATTGTGTACATTATGCCCACAAACTTGTATTCCTGGCGTGTCTTTAACGTGTCTCATTATCATTTCACTGTACAAATTAAACAGATCGGTGATAGTACACAACCTTGTCTAACAACTTGTTTAATGTATTGAAACATTCCTAATCAGTTGTTAATTTTTATGCCTGCTCTTTGTTGTCAATACATGCTGTAGTCAATAAAGCACAAATATAGATCTCTGTTCATTTCAATCATTCTTTCTGTTAATGTTTTCAAGATATATATTAACTCCTATGTTCATATTTTTATTCAGTGTTAGGTGTTAGTCAGTTATGACTGAGCCATATAACAGTAGATGATACTACCTGCTTTCTGTTAGTGCCGAATGTTGGGTGGCGCTCACCAAACCTGACACCTCACTTTGTGCCAACGGCTTTCATGGCAAGGCAGGTCCAAAGCCTTGATTGGCAACTGATCTAGGATCAAAGCTCTGACAGGTGGATAGTTAGAGGACTGCTTTGCTGTCCATGCTTTGTGCTATGGAAAGGTTATTATGCCTTTTTTAAAGCTCTGCTCATATTTTTCATGATAATTGTTTATCACGCTCACTAAATCTGTTTATATTCTTTATGACATGTGTTTATCGTACTCACTAATTCTATGCTCATAGTTTTCATGAAATTGATTCAACGTGTTTATTTAAATCTATGTTCATATTCTTCATAAAATATGCTTATCATGTTCACTAAATGTATGTTTGCAGTTTTTACTGCATCTATGTATATGGTTTTAAATGTGAAACATTACCTGGACTAAACCACATTCCACATCTGTAAAATGACTTTTGCTCTGTTCCACTGACCATGAACTTGGGCCGCTACAGCCTCGCCAGGTGCCAGCAATGTCAGATCTCTATCATGACCAGGGTGTGTACTATAAAACTTCCTGAAATGATGTATGCTTTATATTTATGCTTTATCAGTGCTATTGACGGACTGACATACTGTAACTACTCATTGTCCTGGCATTAACACATGCAATAATAGGATGAGAGGTGGACATATGTGAGAAACATATCTGGAGGGAAGGGAGGAAGACAAAGACTATTTCTACTGAAATGTTTTAACTAACATAGTGGTCAGTGCCTGTTTGAAAGCTCCTAGCACAACAAGTTAATTTAATGCCTGGATGAAATGGGTATTGTTGACACAGACAGCAAATTAATAACAAACTTACACTTGGAACATTAAACAGCATGAAAAAACCATAGCACAGCATCAGTAAAGAAATAAAAGTAACAATGTTTAGAACATGCATCTTTCCTGTGGCAACATACAGATGTTAATCATGGGCCTTTCACAATTGTGCAGGCTTTTTGGCGAAGGGATTGCTGGAGCAATTCATAATCCTACATACCATGTTTGAAATACAACTGTGGATGACTTGACATTGCGTTGGTATTTTCATACAATGCTATGAGTGCCGGTCATTCAGAAAGCAATCACAAACTCATCATCAAGCGCTGTGCCGGCTGGCGTAGGCGTTCATGGCTCACCACAGATCTCGGTCTTTGGTTTTCTGGATCAACTCTGCTGCTGATATTCCTCCGTGCCACCGTCTCAATCCATCCAGCATCATTTCTCTTGGTCTGCATCTGCCTCTCTTCCCCTCGATCTTTCCAGTTGTTACGATGTTCTCCAATGCCTCTCTTCTCATTACGTGACCTAAGAAAGATGTTTGTCTCTGTCTTATTGTTGTATATAATGTTCTAGTTTCATTAGCCTGTTTCAGCCAGGCAGTCGTTGTTAGTTACTCTGGCAGTCCAAGGAATTCGCAACATTCATCTCAGGAACCACATCTCTGTTGCTTCTAATTTCTTCTTAATTTGTTCATTTACATTCCAAGATTCACTGCCATACAGCAAAACTGGTTCTACATAGCATTTCAGCACTCTCTTTCTTACATTCAGTGATAGTGACTTATTGCATAAGATACTCTTCATTTTCTGAAATGCGGCTTTTGCCTGCCCTATTCTGCTCCTAATCTCTGTTGTACATCTTCCATCTGATGTTATAAATGCCCCTAGGTATCTAAAAATTATCCACTTGGTTAAGGATTTTTCCTTCTTTTTCTTCACAAACTACTTAACGTAAACTTGCCAGTAAATCACAAACAACAAAAAATTCCGGGGTTGGATGTGACATCCTGTAAGGTATATGCAACTAAACAACAAAACTAAGGGTTTTAACTTAAATGAAACAAACAAATTCTAAGAATACTGTGAACCAAGAAGTAAACATAGCATCATGCTTCATAAACTAACATACTTTGGCCACATCAAATGTCACACTGGGGTAGAAAACAACACTACTAGAAGGCATGATTCCTGAAACAAGAGGTAGGGCCAACCAACATGGCATTGGACATATAAAGACACCCAGGCTTAGTTCCTGAAACAAGAGGTAGAGCCAACCAACATGGCATTTGACATATAAAGACACCCAGGCTTAGTTCCTGAAACAAGAGGTAGGGCCAACCAACATGGCATTGGACATATTAAAGACACCCAGGCTTAGTTCCTGAAACAAGAGGTAGGGCCAACCAACATGGCATTGGACATATTAAAGACACCCAGGCTTAGTTCCTGAAACAAGAGGTAGGGCCAACCAACATGGCATTGGACATATTAAAGACACCCAGGCTTAGTTCCTGAAACAAGAGGTAGGGCCAACCAACATGGCATTGGACATATAAAGACACCCAGGCTTAGTTCCTGAAACAAGAGGTAGGGCCAACCAACATGGCATTGGACATATAAAGACACCTAGGCTTAGTTCCTGAAACAAGAGGTAGGGCCAACCAACATAGCATTGAACACATAAAGACACCCAGGCTTAGTTCCTGAAACAAGAGGTAGGGCCAACCAACATGGCATTGGACATATAAAGACACCCAGGCTTAGTTGTTAGATTCATACAAGAGACGACATTGCAGTTGTAGACATGTTTCAAGCGAACGAAAGAAGAAGAAGTTCCTGAAACAAGAGGTAGGGCCAACCAACATGGCATTGGACATCTAAAGACACCCAGGCTTAGTTCCAGAAACAAGAGGTAGGGCCAACCAACATGGCATTGGACATATAAAGACACCCAGGCTTAGTTCCTGAAACAAGAGGTAGGGCCAACCAACATGGCATTGGACATACAAAGACACCCAGGCTTAGTTCCTGAAACAAGAGATAGGGCCAACCAACATGGCATTGGACATATAAAAACACCCAGGCTTAGTTCCTGAAACAAGAGGTAGGGCCAACAAACCTGGCATTGGACATATAAAGACACCCAGGCTTAGTTCCTGAAACAAGAGGTAGGGCCAACCAACATGGCATTGGGCATATTAAAGACATCCAGGCTTAGTTCCTGAAACAAGAGGTAGGGCCAACCAACATGGCATTGGACATACAAAGACACCCAGGCTTAGTTCCTGAAACAAGAGGTAGGGCCAACCAACATGGCATTGGGCATATTAAAGACACCCAGGCTTAGTTCCTGAAACAAGAGGTAGGGCCAACCAACATGGCATTGGACATATTAAAGACACCTAGGCTTAGTTCCTGAAACAAGAGGTAGGGCCAGCCAACATGGCATTGGACATATTAAAGACACCCAGGCTTAGTTCCTGAAACAAGAGGTAGGGCCAACCAACATGACATTGGGCATATTAAAGACACCTAGGCTTAGTTCCTGAAACAAGAGGTAGGGCCAACCAACATGGCATTGGATATATAAAGACACCCAGGCTTAGTTCCTGAAACAAGAGGTAGGGCCAACCAACATGGCATTGGACATATTAAAGACATCCAGGCTTAGTTCCTGAAACAAGAGGTAGGGCCAACCAACATGGCATTGGGCATATTAAAGACACCTAGGCTTAGTTCCTGAAACAAGAGGTAGGGCCAACCAACATGGCATTGGACATATAAAGACACCCAGGCTTAGTTCCTGAAACAAGAGGTAGGGCCAACCAACATGGCATTGGACATATAAAGACACCTAGGCTTAGTTCCTGAAACAAGAGGTAGGGCCAACCAACATGGCATTGGACATATAAAGACACCCAGGCTTAGTTCCTGAAACAAGAGGTAGGGCCAACCAACATGGCATTGGACATATAAAGACACCCAGGCTTAGTTCCTGAAAGAAGAGGTAGGGCCAACCAACATGGCATTGGACATATAAAGACACCCAGGCTTAGTTCCTGAAACAAGAGGTAGGGCCAACCAACATGGCATTGGACATATAAAGACACCCAGGCTTAGTTCCTGAAACAAGAGGTAGGGCCAACCAACATGGCATTGGACATACAAAGACACCCAGGCTTAGTTCCTGAAACAAGAGGTAGGGCCAACCAACATGGCATTGGACATATTAAAGACACCTAGGCTTAGTTCCTGAAACGAGAGGTAAGGCCAACCAACATGGCATTGGACATATAAAGACACCCAGGCTTAGTTCCTGAAACAAGAGGTAGGGCCAACCAACATGGCATTGGACATATAAAGACACCCAGGCTTAGTTCCTGAAACAAGAGGTAGGGCCAACCAACATGGCATTGGACATATAAAGACACCTAGGCTTAGTTCCTGAAACAAGAGGTAGGGCCAACCAACATGGCATTGGACATATAAAGACACCCAGGCTTAGTTCCTGAAACAAGAGGTAGGGCCAACCAACATGGCATTGGACATACAAAGACACCCAGGCTTAGTTCCTGAAACAAGAGGTAGGGCCAACCAACATGGCATTGGACATATTAAAGACACCTAGGCTTAGTTCCTGAAACAAGAGGTAAGGCCAACCAACATGGCATTGGACATATAAAGACACCCAGGCTTAGTTCCTGAAACAAGAGGTAGGGCCAACCAACATGGCATTGGACATATAAAGACACCCAGGCTTAGTTCCTGAAACAAGAGGTAGGGCCAACCAACATGGCATTGGACATATAAAGACACCTAGGCTTAATTCCTGAAACAAGAGGTAGGGCCAACCAACATGGCATTGGACATATAAAGACACCCAGGCTTAGTTCCAGAAACAAGAGGTAGGGCCAACCAACATGGCATTGGACATACAAAGACACCCAGGCTTAGTTCCTGAAACAAGAGGTAGGGCCAACCAACATGGCACTGGACATATTAAAAACACCTAGGCTTAGTTCCTGAAACAAGAGGTAGGGCCAACCAACATGGCATTGGACATATAAAGACACCCAGGCTTAGTTCCTGAAACAAGAGGTAGGGCCAACCAACATGGCATTGGACATATTAAAGACACCTAGGCTTAGTTCCTGAAACAAGAGGTAGGGCCAACCAACATGGCATTGGACATATTAAAGACACCCAGGCTTAGTTCCTGAAACAAGAGGTAGGGCCAACCAACATGGCACTGGACATATTAAAGACACCTAGGCTTAGTTCCTGAAACAAGAGGTAGGGCCAACCAACATGGCATTGGATATATAAAGACACCCAGGCTTAGTTCCTGAAACAAGAGGTAGGGCTAACCAACATGGCATTTGACATATAAAGACACCCAGGCTTAGTTCCTGAAACAAGAGGTAGGGCCAACCAACATGGCATTGGACATATTAAAGACACCCAGGCTTAGTTCCTGAAACAAGAGGTAGGGCCAACCAACATGGCATTGGACATATTAAAGACACCCAGGCTTAGTTCCTGAAACAAGAGGTAGGGCCAACCAACATGGCATTGGACATATTAAAGACATCCAGGCTTAGTTCCTGAAACAAGAGGTAGGGCCAACCAACATGGCATTGGGCATATTAAAGACACCTAGGCTTAGTTCCTGAAACAAGAGGTAGGGCCAACCAACATGGCATTGGACATATAAAGACACCCAGGCTTAGTTCCAGAAACAAGAGGTAGGGCCAACCAACATGGCATTGGACATATAAAGACACCTAGGCTTAGTTCCTGAAACAAGAGGTAGGGCCAACCAACATGGCATTGGACATATAAAGACACCCAGGCTTAGTTCCTGAAACAAGAGGTAGGGCCAACCAACATGGCATTGGACATATAAAGACACCCAGGCTTGGTTCCTGAAACAAGAGGTAGGGCCAACCAACATGGCATTGGACATATAAAGACACCCAGGCTTAGTTCCTGAAACAAGAGGTAGGGCCAACCAACATGGCATTGGACATATAAAGACACCCAGGCTTAGTTCCTGAAACAAGAGGTAGGGCCAACCAACATGGCATTGGACATACAAAGACACCCAGGCTTAGTTCCTGAAACAAGAGGTAGGGCCAACCAACATGGCATTGGACATATTAAAGACACCTAGGCTTAGTTCCTGAAACAAGAGGTAAGGCCAACCAACATGGCATTGGACATATAAAGACACCTAGGCTTAGTTCCTGAAACAAGAGGTAGGGCCAACCAACATGGCATTGGACATATAAAGACACCCAGGCTTAGTTCCTGAAACAAGAGGTAGGGCCAACCAACATGGCGTTGGACATATAAAGACACCTAGGCTTAGTTCCTGAAACAAGAGGTAGGGCCAACCAACATGGCATTGGACATATAAAGACACCCAGGCTTAGTTCCTGAAACAAGAGGTAGGGCCAACTGTCAACAACTTAATTGACAGGCATCATCGGGTACTTCTCACACACCCATACAAGACAACTTGCAAGTCGTGTGGGAGGCAAAATGCATGGTCCATTTTATTGCCGTTGGCTCGCTTACAAGCGGTAAACAGTCGCTAATGCAATACACAAGATACAGTCACAGAATTATCTAACACAAACTGCTAACCCTATGCTAACTCTATCTATTAGTGAACACAAAACTCCTAACGCTATTCTAAACGACGTGAACGCCCCAAGTCCAGTCTCCCGTCTGCCGAACATCTCTCCCGTGGTTACACACCACGCGGGGGTGACCTTCTCCTTCGTGCGTGTTACCTCACATCGCACGCTGCTGGCAAAACGTGGCCTGTTGAGTGTCTACTCAACTGTGCTCTGGCTTCATGAGGTGTGGTGGTATCGTGATTAGAGTGCTAACTCTCTGCACTACCGCCTTGCGTGTATCATGAGGGAGTGGCTAACCTTCCACTATTCCCTCATCTCCCCTGCTCTTGCCTCGGGCACCGCATCTCCTCCTGGTCCCTCCAGGATTGACCGCTCTCCCTGGCGGAGGGGATGTGGTCGAGTCTTTGACACACACCCGCCCCTCTTGTGTTGCGTCATCAACTTTCACTTATTGGTTGTGACGCAAGGAGGTTTCTACACAAAAAATTAGTGTCTCTAATTTTTGTCAAAGACTCTAGATAACCTGGCTCTGGGCTTTCCAATAGACCATCAACAACTATTGTCACAATGTAACAAAGCCTCACTTGGCTACTGGCAATCGCCACAAACTTGCCTGGTTGGCGTGAGCCCCTTCTCACATGCTATATTATATTTATCAGAGGTATGTCTGAACCGGACCGTTGTCTTATAAGACCTGCCCTCACATAGTAAATTAACTTACTACCCATACAAAGTTGACTTTCTTAGGGTCAACACATGAATTGCTTCATGTCCCCCATATAATATTTAACAACCATTCTACAAGAGTGTGTGCGACAGGCTTTACCTACTTCGCTTCCGCGCGTAAGACTTTATTACACTGTTAATTTAGTTCTTCGTTGTCTATTATGTCCCCTGGCACCAAAGTTATCTGCCTTTGATCTACAAATAGTGTATGCAATTTATATGTTTGTTTTTCTGGTTGTTTGCGTGTTTGGATGTAATAAATCTACTAATCTAACTTCTACCCTATATTTCTAACTTATCTGTGTATGTATGTTAGTTTTTTGAGTGTCATAATTTTGTTCAATGTGGCCACAAGCAGGTGTATAACACTGATTCGTGACTACATTCCATTGTTATGAAACCCAAAATACTGTAATCTAAGTTCTAAACTATATCACAGACAACACATTCACACCAACACAATTTCCCTAGCGACAACCAACATTAACGCAACACAATATTAAAAGTCGTGGCAGGCAGCAGAAGAATTTGCTGACTGCTTGCATTCTCTCCCGTCTATCTTTCATTCATTCTCACTTTCACACTTCTGTCATACTCCTTTCACCCTTACTTCTATCACACATCACTCATCCCTCCATACTTATTCTTCTGCTTATTTAAAAACCTTGGAGTGAGACTGTACACGTTTGGCTCAGTTTGAGATGATTGAGCCTCATGACTGTGCGCTAGTCATTGCACGAGTCATATATGTACATTATATTTACATGGGCGAGACAGGGTTGATGGCTTGTCCCTTTGATCTCATCATCTAGTATGTTACACTAACCTAAAGTATCATATTTTATATTATAATAAACTATTCTCCTTTTATAACTAAGTATTTAATGTGTTACCTAAGTTCTATTATGTTAATTATATTATCTGTTTATCCTACTCGTTATGTTTATCTAATCTAAGGGATGTAATGTAACTATTTAAATGTAATTAGTGTGATATGAGTTATGTACCTTAATTACCTGGATGATGTGAACATAAATTATGTACTTTTCTAATACTATACTATCTAATGTTGTTAGATTGAAAATGAATCATATGATTAATGTTCTTAATCTAAATTATGTAAATGATGTATGTAACATGATAATACTAATTACTTGGTAATGTTTGATCGATGGTATGGTTTTCCTTAATATGGAATAAACTAACCTAAACTAAAGCTAAATGAAATGTAACACTCTAAATGGTACTATTTCTATTAAAATTTTACTTTAGCTTGTAATTACCTATTTTTTTACGTCTAACCTAATATTTTAAGCTAAATAGCTGGGTTGATTACTGTACTAACTATACTATTTAAATAAATGAGACTTATTATATTACCTAATTCTATCTCTCATCTATCACTATGTTAAAATATTATCTTACATATCACATTAAGTTTATATACACAGTATTCAGTTCTCTCAGGTTAGTAGTTGCCTTCATGTTTGAATATTGGTATAGGCACAATATAACTACATAATTTGCCTGGGTATCTGAAATACATTTTACGGTCATAATAATGTTCATCGGTAGTGCACGTGTAGAGATTCGCTGGTGTCGTAGCTTAGTCTTTATGTGTCTGAAATTAAGCACTGTTCTGACACTGTTTTCTACATTTCACACAAATGATACACCGGACTGGAGCTTAGTTGGAAATGAGCTGTCCTGATTCACACGGTAGTATCTAAGTTCTGTAGCACAGTTCTTAAGTTAATGTCTACGGACACATGATAGTTCGTTGTACTTGGTACACTCTTAAGCACACCATGGGTGTATATGTAACCTATTTTACATAGCACATTGTACTGTATTCATGTACTAACTATCACTCTACATTAATATGTGGGATTTCAGGTATTTCTACCCCAGATGGTAAAACTAGTGACCACCTGAATATCCGGTCATTTTGATGCATACCAATCTGTATGACCGTGATCAGGGAGAATTGTCGGTCTGGACAATGAAGTGCACACCCGTCAGAATTAGATGGAGCTTTCTCACCGCATAGATGACGCTTAGGGTTGCAACTGTGCCATGGAATCTCTGGACTCAGCAGGTGTGATCTTACGGCTCACGTAGCAACTCGGGTGGAAGATGCCCTCAAAAAATTGGCCTAGTACTGGTAGCATCTGTCCTAGAATAATAAACGAGCCTAGGATTAGGCAAGCGGAGGATTGGAATATTTACAAAAAAGAATTTTCATTTTTGACAATGCAGAAATTAATAATGCATCTTTCACATTTCATTTCCAGAATGATTTTAAGACATTGGAAATATAATTGTAATTTCTGAGTAATTTACTAATCCCAAAAGGTTTCTGACCTGTTTCCTTCTGTTAGACATGGTCAGATTCATAATTTTGGTACTACTTTTCAGGTCAGTCTACAGTTGGACTTGAGAAATGACATGACCCAAAAATGAATTTATTTTAGGCATAATTTGACTTTGCTTGGTTTGACAGTGAGACCGAGGAGTCGCACTCTGTCAAAGGCATGTCTCAGTTTCAGTAGGTGTATTGTCCAGTCATCAGTATTCTGATTTATTCATGTGTATTCTATAAGTTCACTACATGTATGCCCCTCGTCGGATTTGCCAGTCTCACTAACTAGTGTAGTTGCGCTATGTATGTCTGTCGTCTGATCACTTAGGTGTTGTTGCAATATGTTCGTCTGTCTCTACTTCTGTCTGTTGTCTTGAAAAGTAAAGTTTACGCATGTTGACATGGAATATCTCTAAGTGTATGTTTATCGATATTTCATAGTCAACATGTACCATGGTTATGTACCACCTTGAATAGTCGTTGCCATTTCGCTGGTATGGAAGTAGCCTAAATCTGTCTTGATCAAGTTCAAGATCACTGGTTCTTGCACCGTTGTTTGTGTGTTTGTGGTAGAACTGACCCTTCCTCTATCAAATGGCTTGGGAGCCAGTATAGAAGGTTGTACTTCAGTTGTAGGATGTCTACCCTTAAACTTTTGTACCAATTGTTGACAGACATTACACGCAAATACATTATGAAAACATAATTTTATCTTCTTGAAAAAACCTGGTCTGGTGTTGTTGTATGCAAGATGACCAGTCACCGGTGTTTTATGTGCATATTTTGGCATAGTTAACCGGTGTTGTTCAGGTAACACCTGTTCATGGTTACCAGTAGCATGACCTGTAGTTGAAATGCCATTCTTACGTCTAAATAAACAAGATGCATTTTTGGTCACTCTGGCTTTGACCTTTAACAATTTTAAGTATGGAGACACATTAAGAGTAGATTTCTGGTGGTGTAAAAGTTTCTGTTTGTTTGTGTCATCTGTGCTGGTTGTAGAAAGCATCAGTAGTGTCTCATCTTGTAATATGTTATGATGTTTTGAAGTGTCTGTTTTGGCTGTTGTAATAGTTGCCTTTACTTTTTCCCATGCAACTATTTCATCAATCGTACAATGTTTTAGTTGGGGTAAGCACCCCAGAATTAAATCAGTACAAGGGTTGTTCAGTATTGCACAGGTAAAGGTACCAGAGAGAAAAGGAGAGTCAATCTGGGCTTTTGCCAAAGGGTAGATTTCAATGTTACCCGAAAAGGTACGGCATTTGACAGTATCACCTGTGTAATCACCCGGATTCACCAGTTCTTTCCGAAGACCAATAAGGGTACTGCCGCTGTCCAGCAAACACTGGCATGCTACATCATTGACCATCGCATTGTGGAACACAAGATTGCCTCTGGAGGCTACTGCTGCGTTTACACTCTCAGATGAGCATAGTACTGTATGTCCACATTCTAGTTTCGCGTCTGTATGGAATTGGTGACATCGTTCACAGCTGTCGAAGCTCAACATATCGTATGCACCACAAACATTTTCTGCTTGGTTATTAGGTAAGTCACTTTCACTCTCAGACTCATTCTCACTACCACCATCTGAAGAGGTGTCAATCAAAATGGCATTACTGGCTTTCATACGCTGCCGGCCAAGGCACTTATTACTATAATGGCCATAACAGGAACAAAAAAAAACATTTGATGGCACGCCTGTATGCAGATCTTTTACTTTGCTGTTTCTTGATCACATTTTCAAGATGCGCCGGATAATTTGGCGATTTGTCACACATAGCATAAGTGTCATGTAAAAGGTGACAATGGATACATTTTTCCATTTTCCTATCTTTCTTATCGTATTTCTGATAAGGTTTCCTATTACTTTGGTAGTTTTTAGTTTGGTCTTTGACAAAGGAAACTATTTCAGAGTCATTTGAGGTCTTAAACACATCTCTGTTAGAAGAAAAATATGCTGATCCTTTTTTCTCGAATTGCTGGATGTTCTCAATGTCTGACTGCTGCAAAAATTTGGCAAAAGGAGAAGGTATGGTAGATATAACCTTGTCCATAGCAATTAAGTTTTTTAATCTATCAAAGTCTTTTCCTATGTTAGCTGCTTTCAGCCACCTGTCTAGTACACTCTGTACATTTGAAACATAATCAATAAAGGTTTCACTAGGTTTAGGTTTTAGATTTGAGAACTGAACTTGATACCCAGGGGCATCAAGTAAAAAGTGCTGCATAATCCTATCATGGATGTATTGATAGCTAGATCTAAGCTCTGTTGGTATAGTTTCTATTACTTTAAGGGGCTCACCACTGAGATTTTTTGTATAAATTGGGGCCCACATCTCTAATGGAACCTGGTGGTATTTAAATTGATATTCTACATTCTCTGTCCATGCTGATATTGAATCATCTTTACAATATGGTTTGATAATATTCTTGTATTTATTAAACTTATTTTCCTCTTGTTGACTTCTAAGTTTAGTGGCAGAGATTTCTGAGTGTGACTCTACCTCCCTCTCTTTCATCTTTAACTGTGTCTCTGATTCTACTTGTATCTGTTTTTCTTTGACTCTTGTCATTTCAGCTATCTCTTTTTGCTTTAATTCTTTGTCCTGATCTAATTGCCTTAGCTTTAATTCCTTATCCTGTTGTAATTGCTGTTGCTTAATCTCTAATTCTTTTTGCTTAATCTGTTTGTCATCTTCTAGCTGTTTCTGTTTTGTTATCTCAGCTAGTTGAGCAATCTCTTTTTGATGCTGTCTTTCTTCTTCTCTTTCTCGTGCGCGTTCGTCCCTTTCAGCATCTTTTGCTTCTTTAAATTTTTGATCTGCATACTGTTGTAGCTCTTTTCCTGTTAATTCTAGATCTTTACCTGCTTTTATGAAGTCTGATAAAGTTGCCATCTTAATTTAGTATTCGGCTCGCAGTGACAGGCAATGATGACTTTTATCAGTTATTTATCTTTGATATGTTATCTTTGTTCTTATCTGATCACTATCAGTTGTGCTTTCTGTTTATACCCTGCCCAAATTTATCTTGCAGAAAAACAGAGTATACAAATATGTCAACGCGTTACAAGCTGAAAAAGAGATGCACTATTAATCAAATTGCATGCCAAAATATATAAGTGTACTCAGCTTTAACGTTCCCGAGGATCGGGGAACGGAACTCCGTTGCCACAGGTCACCTTGGTACTTTCGGGTGGAGGCACGTGTCGTTACCAGCAAACTATATTTGGTACACAGGGCCGTAATCAGGTGTAGTACGCCCTTTGATATGCAGGGCCGTAGTAATCAGGCCTATTACACGATATGTTAACCCAGACCCCTAAGGACAATGACTTAGACAATGACAGACAGGTTCACGAACAACTAGAATATGTATTAAATAAATTAAATGTCAATGTCCTGTCTTTGCTCTATCAGTTATTGCCTTACGTTACTAATCTATTTAATTTCTGTACGTGTTGTGCAGGCAAGTATCATCTGCCTGGCCAAAAAATAGTTCCATCGTGACGGTAAACACAGAGAAAATATGACCGAAAATATGCATATCTGCTTTTAAAGAAATAAAAATAACATCATAATGTTTAAATAAATAAATATATTCCTTTAGTAGTTGAAATAAATAAATATTAAATGATATAACGTACCGATTCAGGCGGGCAGCCGTTTAGCAATTCTCTACACACTCGATTGCTGTATGCTAATGAGCCCAGACGACTGTTTGTCAATCATCTGACGTCACAGCACAGCGCGATGAAAAATCGATATTGTCGGCTGGCTTTGTATCGCTCCGCCGTGACTCATTTTTGGTACTCATTTCTCAACAAAAAGGTAAATATATAAATAAATATGAGAAAACAAAAATATTAATACTTACAGCTTTGATGAATACATACTTTGACTAAATAAATATTTCATAAACACAATTAAACAGTTTAATACGTCACAATAGGCACATTTCTAGCTTGCAAAATTTCTCTCGTCTGCACAAATCAACGTCACTACACAAATTAAACCCTAGTCTAGAGCCTCGTGGACGAGTGGAGTAGCTTGAATATTACATTCAAGCTTCACTTCTGACAACCACAATTACCCTTGGCTGTGGGTATTAGCTTGGCTCTTTCGTCCAAGCACCACTTCTTGACACCACAATTACCCTGGCCTGTCAACAACTTAATTGACAGGCATCATCGGGTACTTCTCACACACCCATACAAGACAACTTGCAAGTCGTGTGGGAGGCAAAATGCATGGTCCATTTTATTGCCGTTGGCTCGCTTACAAGCGGTAAACAGTCGCTAATGCAATACACAAGATACAGTCACAGAATTATCTAACACAAACTGCTAACCCTATGCTAACTCTATCTATTAGTGAACACAAAACTCCTAACGCTATTCTAAACGACGTGAACGCCCCAAGTCCAGTCTCCCGTCTGCCGAACATCTCTCCCGTGGTTACACACCACGCGGGGGTGACCTTCTCCTTCGTGCGTGTTACCTCACATCGCACGCTGCTGGCAAAACGTGGCCTGTTGAGTGTCTACTCAACTGTGCTCTGGCTTCATGAGGTGTGGTGGTATCGTGATTAGAGTGCTAACTCTCTGCATACCGCCTGCGTGTATCATGAGGGAGTGGCTAACCTTCCACTATTCCCTCATCTCCCCTGCTCTTGCCTCGGGCACCGCATCTCCTCCTGGTCCCTCCAGGATTGACCGCTCTCCCTGGCGGAGGGGATGTGGTCGAGTCTTTGACATACAAAGACACCCAGGCTTAGTTCCTGAAACAAGAGGTAGGGCCAACCAACATGGCATTGGACATATTAAAGACACCTAGGCTTAGTTCCTGAAACAAGAGGTAAGGCCAACCAACATGGCATTGGACATATAAAGACACCCAGGCTTAGTTCCTGAAACAAGAGGTAGGGCCAACCAACATGGCATTGGACATATAAAGACACCTAGGCTTAGTTCCTGAAACAAGAGGTAGGGCCAACCAACATGGCATTGGACATATAAAGACACCCAGGCTTAGTTCCAGAAACAAGAGGTAGGGCCAACCAACATGACATTGGACATACAAAGACACCCAGGCTTAGTTCCTGAAACAAGAGGTAGGGCCAACCAACATGGCATTGGACATATTAAAGACACCTAGGCTTAGTTCCTGAAACAAGAGGTAGGGCCAACCAACATGGCATTGGACATATAAAGACACCCAGGCGTAGTTCCTGAAACAAGAGGTAGGGCCAACCAACATGGCATTGGACATATTAAAGACACCTAGGCTTAGTTCCTGAAACAAGAGGTAGGGCCAACCAACATGGCATTGGACATATTAAAGACACCCAGGCTTAGTTCCTGAAACAAGAGGTAGGGCCAACCAACATGGCACTGGACATATTAAAGACACCTAGGCTTAGTTCCTGAAACAAGAGGTAGGGCCAACCAACATGGCATTGGACATATTAAAGACACCCAGGCTTAGTTCCTGAAACAAGAGGTAGGGCCAACCAACATGGCATTGGACATATAAAGACACCCAGGCTTAGTTCCTGAAACAAGAGGTAGGGCCAACCAACATGGCATTGGACATATAAAGACACCCAGGCTTAGTTCCAGAAACAAGAGGTAGGGCCAACCAACATGGCATTGGACATATAAAGACACCCAGGCTTAGTTCCAGAAACAAGAGGTAGGGCCAACCAACATGACATTGGACATATAAAGACACCCAGGCTTAGTTCCTGAAACAAGAGGTAGGGCCAACCAACATGGCATTGGACATATTAAAGACACCTAGGCTTAGTTCCTGAAACAAGAGGTAGGGCCAACCAACATGGCATTGGACATATTAAAGACACCCAGGCTTAGTTCCTGAAACAAGAGGTAGGGCCAACCAACATGGCACTGGACATATTAAAGACACCTAGGCTTAGTTCCTGAAACAAGAGGTAGGGCCAACCAACATGGCATTGGACATATTAAAGACACCCAGGCTTAGTTCCTGAAACAAGAGGTAGGGCCAACCAACATGGCATTGGACATATAAAGACACCCAGGCTTAGTTCCTGAAACAAGAGGTAGGGCCAACCAACATGGCATTGGACATATAAAGACACCCAGGCTTAGTTCCAGAAACAAGAGGTAGGGCCAACCAACATGGCATTGGACATATAAAGACACCCAGGCTTAGTTCCAGAAACAAGAGGTAGGGCCAACCAACATGACATTGGACATATAAAGACACCCAGGCTTAGTTCCTGAAACAAGAGGTAGGGCCAACCAACATGGCATTGGACATACAAAGACACCTAGGCTTAGTTCCTGAAACAAGAGGTAGGGCCAACCAACATGGCATTGGACATATAAAGACACCCAGGCTTAGTTCCAGAAACAAGAGGTAGGGCCACCCAACATGGCATTGGACATATAAAGACACCCAGGCTTAGTTCCAGAAACAAGAGGTAGGGCCAACCAACATGGCATTGGACATATAAAGACACCCAGGCTTAGTTCCAGAAACAAGAGGTAGTGCCAACCAACATGGCATTGGACATATAAAGACACCCAGGCTTAGTTCCTGAAACAAGAGGTAGGGCCAACCAACATGGCATTGGACATACAAAGACACCCAGGCTTAGTTCCTGAAACAAGAGGTAGGGCCAACCAACATGGCATTGGACATATAAAGACACCCAGGCTTAGTTCCAGAAACAAGAGGTAGGGCCAACCAACATGGCATTGGACATATAAAGACACCCAGGCTTAGTTCCTGAAACAAGAGGTAGGGCCAACCAACATGGCATTGGACATATAAAGACACCCAGGCTTAGTTCCTGAAACAAGAGGTAGGGCCAACCAACATGGCATTGGACATATAAAGACACCCAGGCTTAGTTCCTGAAACAAGAGGTAGGGCCAACCAGCATGGCATTGGACATATAAAGACACCCAGGCCTAGTTCCAGAAACAAGAGGTAGAGCCAACCAACATGGCATTGGACATATAAAGACACCCAGGCTTAGTTCCTGAAACAAGAGGTAGGGCCAACCAACATGGTGTCCTAAAGACACCCAGGCATGAAAGTGCATAAGACAGTGGTGATGGTAACAGATCAAGAGTCTTTTCGGTGGGCTGTGATGATAACAATGTTCTGTAAAGGACGTGCTAAATGATGATAATACTGGTAATAAATGACAACAGAAAGATCTGGAAAGTGGATCTCATCTATTAAAGTGAGAAAAAGAGATGTGAGACGAGTGTTTTTAATCTCAATATTTGTATGGGGAATATATTCAAACAGGTAGACAGACGATCAGGACTTAACAATGGTGGAAAATCAACAAGCAACATACGATACACAGACAATACCCAGGGCATGCAAATGTGGGGCAAAGAACAGGCTGAAAGGTGAGCTACTGCTGGCCCACCGGAGGCAGAGCAACTTGATTTTAATGGTCATGTGCTGAAGGTTCTCTGGAGTCAGGTGGAAAGTGCAGCTAAACAGACAGAGGCATGTCAGCATGGTCAAATGGATAAGAGCGCATGTTCTTAAACATCCGGTGTGCTGATGCCGAGGTTAGCAGTTCAACCCCTACACCGGACAGCTGGACTAAAATATTAACCTATCATCCTTGACTTGGGGACATAAATTACAAGTACCTCTGAAGTCGGAGTGGGTTTGCCTGATGGGGAGGGACACTATTAATACGGAAAGCTAATTCACATGCAAAATTAAGTCTATCACTACTATAGTGTGTATGTACTACGCTTGAGTTCAAAGCGAGCGAGCACCAAAAAAATAATAATAATAATAATAAAAACAGAGTATCCATATCTGGAAAGACTAGCTCAGAAGTAGAAGGTTTGGATGATATTAAAGCATATAAGACAAGCCAGGCTGACATTTAATCAAATTACTTCTTGAACGATGGACAGAGGGACTAGCAGAGTCCATGGGAATATTGATACATGAAGCCCATAAACAGGCACTCTCCTGCTGTTTATATTATTGACTTTCATTTGAAACCCGTTCCAATGGTTTTATTACAAAAGCATGAAAGAAACATTAACAGGCGTGGAAGAATTAAACAAAGCATTCATTTTTAATGAATTATGCACCATGGGTTGGTCAGAAGAAGTCGCTGTAGGCATTCAGGCAAGCATCCCATTGCTTAGGTAGGCAGCAAATGATGTCCGTAAAATAGTTATCGTGGTTGCTCACTGAACCAAGTGTTTACCCCGTTCATTACGTCTGCATCTGTGTGAAATCGTTGCCTCTTGAGAGCTTTTTTAGAGGTCTGAACAAATGAAAATCACATGGTGACAAATCAGGACTATAGGCTGGATGTTGCAGAATTTCTTTCTTGCTAATGCTTCCTGCACAATCTTTGCGACATGCGGACGAGCATTATCATGCAACAAAATCACACTGCGAGAAAGCATGCCGGGTCGTTTATTCTTGATGGCTTTTTGCAGCTTGTCTAGTTTTTGCAAGTAGTGGGTAGAGTTGATGTTGACACCAGGTTCTTTAAAGTCGGCTAACAATAGCCCTTCATGGTCAAAAAATGCGCTCAGCCAGCGGACCTGTAACCTTACCAGCATAAACCTGTAACTTGAATTTTTTGGCTTTTGGTGATCCAGCATGCTTCCAGTGCATGCTCTCTCTTTTGCTGCTCGGCTCAAAGTGGTGACACCATGATTCATCGCTTGCCACTATGCGGAAGAGAAATGCATCACCTTCCACTCTGTAACGCAGCAAGTGGTTCAAACACCATCCTATGTGTTCCTCCTTTTGGTGGTCGGTCAACATCCGGGTACCCACTGTGAACACACCTTCCGAAAGTGCAGTTTCTTACGAACGATCTTTTGAATTGTCCCAACGGACACATCAAATTCTTTCGCTAGTGAATGTATGCTTCGACAACGGTTCATCTGTACTGCTGCATCAATTTTGGCGATGGTTTTTTCTCGTTGCAACAATATGCGCTTGATCCGTCCGTCGAAGATCTGTTGTCAACTGATGTCCTTTCAAACCATTCGTGCCCAGTCTGTCACTGTAGTCTTCAACACACAGTTGTTACCGTACGGTGCCTGCATTCTTCGAATGAATGTCCACTGGTCGACATCCTTCAAATGAAAGAAACTGAATCACCGCTCTTTGAGCTTCTTTGGACGGATTTTGGATCAACACGACCACTTTCTCAATGGTCAGAAACAGAACCTATGCATCATGGGATAAGTACATACTCTTTTATTCACTGGTCAGTATTTATCACATGACTATGACGTGATCATGTTCAACGTACGCAATTACGTGTGGTGCGGCATGAATGGATTTCAAATGAACGCCCCTTATACTTCACCTCGACACCACAAGAGGAACAAGATGAGATGAGAGATGAGACTACTTGAGTAATCAGCATGGAAACTCTTTGGTGGCTTAAGTAAAGAGTGGACCGGAGCACAAGTGTGGAAAGTGCAATTATGTCAATTCTTAAATTCAGTAGCATGGAGTAGGATCTTCTTATAACACCATTGTTCCTACATTGGGTGGAATTTTCTCAGATGATATCACAAAATGACAACAAAACAGGACAGTTAATACAATGTGACAATTAGCAATATAATCAAAACAAACATACTGCATGCTAGCCATCATGCTGTCCAGTGTCTCCTCCTGACGACTGTGCTGGCTACGTACTTGAGGATCTTGTTGCTGCTGCAGAGTGGAATGTCCACAAGGTAAAGTGACGTAGAAACGACTCGGGGTAAACACTACACTGACCATAACTGTCACTGACGACCCAGTCTGCGGCAAAAGATCTGACTGATCTTCATCAAAGATTTTTACGGGAGCTTTTCCATACGGGACATCTGATGCGGAAGTTACAAACAATAGAATAAGTTAGGTCATTTGTTTTCTTTTAAACAACAGATGAAATACAACTTAAGAAATTGCAGCTTAAAATGAGGACATGTTGCACACTTCATCAACCTATTTCTCAAGTGCGGCTCCATCTGAATCTAATGGCACAAAACAAGATGAATGCAGATAAGCTCAGATGCAATGGATCACAACACCTTTCCATGTGATTGGGTCACACCGCTTAACAGAATGTTGCTGATAATCTCAATTATGCCCTTTGTTTGAGTGGATCTTCTGTGCGTTTTACTAATTCCAATACTTTACATGCAGAACAGGCACACCCTAATTCACTGATAATAAATAACTAATTGGCTGATTTAGTCAGCCTAAAGAAATGCCAATGGCAGGTCAATGATGTGTTGACTCTGACAATCATGTACTTTCAGAAACAGATAAAAGCCACAGACTGTTTTAGTCAGGTAATTTATAATCATAGTAACATACTCTTATAATAGCTTCTCTGCCTTTTTGCTAAGATCAAAGTGTAGATTTATCTGCCCTTGATCTGGCTAGGGTGCAGAGACGGTCAACCAAACAAACTCAAATCACTGTCCACAAACACTGGCAGTGGACCTTGATGGACCACTATGGGCCGAAAGGCACAGAATGGGACTAAAGGGCCCACAACAAAAACAGGGATATGGGGATCTCAAGGGGCGGCTCTGGCCTCTGGGGGAACCGCGAGCCCTTTTTAAAAGAAAACACCAAAGCTATTATGGAGAATAAACTATTTAACACAAATAGTAAAATATAAATTACACACACTTGGATACTATGATATGATATTCCATGTTTGACTGAACAGATGTACACATGAAATGTGCATACACAGTTTGCAAAATGTGTGTACCATATTGTACACAGTCATATATCAGGTTTCTGACTTTACACACACTTAGGGAAGAAAAAAGTCAGGAAGGGAGCTGCTCATTGCTGCCCCTCCTCCTGCATCTTCTTCTGCCATTTATCTGTGTCACTGGCGGCTATTTGGGGTACAATTGTCCTGCTCGTGTCCATTTCTCAAGAATGGTCAGAAGTCTCTGACTGACCCACTGACCGCAATCGTGTCTACAGCTGGAGATAACTCATTACCCATTTATCCAATACTGAGTTGCTGCCCTTGGACAACGTTTCTAACGTGAACATTACTCAAGCTGTATTCAGGTTCACAAAGTATTTGTAGAAAGCAAGCAGACCTTTGAGGGACTCAATGAAAAAAGTGCAGTTCTGCATGTTTATCCAGGATTGGTGCTAAGTATGGAAGATGCTGCTCTCTGTGACCACAACTGCAGAAACCATTACCCATCACCATTCCTGAAGATTTCACCGTGCAAGTCCTTGAGGATCAGCCTGTCATAAGTGTGAGACTCAATATACAGACATGAGACTAGACTAGACAGTCATGTGCAGGAGATGATGATTCTTTGGATGAGCCCAGAATCTGAGCATCATATGTCAGCTAGTGGTGACACCTTTCCAGGGGTCTCTTGAATTTCCATGCAATCAAGTTCACACACTTGTTCCTTCTACAAGACCCTACTGCAAAATACTGCGGCCATTTCAGGGTGACAGACTTTAATCCATGCAGCTCAGAGCTTTCCATCCTTATGTTGGCTACTGTATTTATACTTCTTGCCTGTCTGTCTTAAGTGCTCATCAATATCTGCACATTCACGTCCCATGCTATTTCCAAGGCCCCGTTGGCTCATAAATCTTCTTCTTCTGCTGCATTCATCCGGAGTGTTTTTTCAGACATAATTGCGGTGTGTCTCGTTGTGCACCCTTGGGCCAGAACCCTTAGGCCAACACATCTGACTTTTGTGGGTGTTTTTCAAAGCAGGTTAGCCATCCTGGTACGCTCCATAAATGATAGATATTGTAGCAGAATGAATATCATATCTGTGTCAGCTTAGGTGTGCAAGCCTACAGCACGCTTGAGCATCAAGATAGAACAGCTAGAAGGATGCTCAAGTCGTGACGTGGCTTGTTGTTGGGTAGTTAGTTAACACCAAGGACGAGGGAAGAGAAGTCAACATCATACTTGATTGTATCGAGATTTTGTATCAACCACCATGTACCAATAAAGCCTGTTCTAAAATAACCTAACTGAACTTGTTGATCCACTGTATACACGCATCGTTACAGGTGGATTAAATGGAGCCGCACACATAATCCAATTTTACTTGGATGTCGCGGGTACAATGTGAAGTAAGAAAGTCACTCTTGATGTCAGTCTATAGTATTTGAGTTTCTCTTGAAAATTTTAGATACTCATCTAAACAAAAAATTCCATCGGACCATTTTTAATCGAGTAAGAAAGTCAAAATTTCAACATTTTTCGGACACTATCAAAATTAAAGGCATATATATCAAGATTGTGAATAGAGCCATCTACGTAACATGATTGCCTATGGAGTGTTGATAAGCTGTTCTCATCATAACTATTTGAAGTAACGGGATTCTTGTCAAAAATATTATAAAGTTTGACCTGCCAGTATTACAGCCGTTGGTAACCTTGCATTGTGTTCGAAGGTCAGCCAGTCACATGCTAAGATTTGTCCAGGTCCAGGAGCAAAGAAATCTCAAAACGGATGTAAACAACTGGAATTAAATGGAAATGTTGTTCTGAGAGAGCGGTTATCTTCTTTGTATCAAGACTACTCAGAGCGAACTCAAAGCCGTTATGTTCATTGAATCGTGACCTTGGGTGCCTGAAGAATTAAGCCAATTGCTCCTTTGGTTGGAAAGTACGAAGAAATTTCACTCGTGGTTGCTCTAATAAATCAGAATGTTTTTCAACAAAAGCGAATATATCGATAGGGAACCCTCGGAGGTGGTTGGGCAAACTGGGTTGCCGACCTGCTGAAGAGGGGACCCAAATTCAAATCGCTTTATTGAGCTAGACCAGTTTTCAAGACGTCGCCTAGATGTGCCTTGTTATCGGGTGAAAAGAAAATATCAAGTCTGGTAGGGGCTCGACCAGGAGCTGAAAGTGAAAGTGGCGAAATCTGAGATGTTAGAAGAAGGACATCATTGAAGTCACGTTATCGGTTGGATGGCCAATAAGTGATACGAACTCCAGACGTTTGGGTTATACGTGAACCGTGACGAGGAAAACTTTCAACGAACATACGTAAATCCACGCTTCTCTTGGATCAAGATGGTAATTAATTAAAATATAACTGCTAAGAGAACATTTTTTTTAATAAGATCATTTAGATAAGTCGTTATAAATGTGAATTTGATTGTATAAGTGTATAGTAAAATATTTCAGCATGGCAGAAGAAGGTTCACTGGCACAAGTTTTGACGGGGGTAGGAACAGTAATAGGTAAACTTAACACAGTCATGAAACAACAAGGAATGTCAGCTGAAATTGTTAAATTTAGCGGACAGGCAAAAGATTTTAAGAAGTGGATAACTTCAATAGAGAAATATGCATGTTTGGTGTCAGCATCAGATGAAGAGAAAATGAAACTTGCTTATCAGGCAGCAACAGAACCGGTTTCTGATCATATCAGAAGAAAATTAGAGGTTAGGGTAGATGAGACATGGGAGCAGTTCAAGGACGATTTAGCCCATAAGTACGTGGAAATAACGGACCCACAACATGCGTTTTCGGTGTTAAGACAGTCTAAACAAAACACTGGAGAAACTGTACAATTGTTCAGCGATAGGTTGATTAACCTGGCTGAAGAAGCATTCTTAGGACAGAATGTACGAGGAGAAGAGGTGGAGAGGATGTTGGTCGGGATTTTTGTAGATGGTATAAAATCAGATGGGCTGAAATTTAAGCTGATGAGGGAAAACCCTGAGAGGTTATCACAAGCTGTAGATATAGAGGTACAAGAGGAAAATTTGAGACGTAGATTTAGATTGAGAGTGGGACGAGAAATAGGAACTAGTCGAGAAGACAGGATTGAGGAGCCTATGGAAATAGGACAAACAAGGTTCGGATGGAATAGGAGAGGAGGTATACAGACATTACAAGGTAGTAATAGAAATGCTTATGATGGAAGAAGAATGAGAAATCCTACAAGTGAGACGGTAAGTAACACAAATAACACAAATATAGTCTGTTGGTTTTGTGGCCAACGGGGACACATTTTTCGCTTCTGTGGTAACAGGCGTGTCCAGTCGAATACACAAAGTAGAAATGGCAATAGCAGATTAAATAGGAATGTTGAAGATAGACACAGAAGTTTTACAAGTACAAGAACGCAGGAAAACCAGCGCCCTACCTATTAAATAGGACCTATAGTAGGAGGGAAAATAACAAGGTCCCAAGATTTAAAGAATATTTTAATAACAGGTATAGCAGGACGAGTAGGGAATGCTCTCAATTAGAAGAAATCAAACAGTTTACAGAGAATAAAACAGACCCCAGCTCATGTATAATAGAAAGAGGGAAGTATAGAGTTTCGTACATTACTTGATTCGGGAGCTCAGGTTAGTGTGATCAAGGAAAGTTTTTTATATAAAATAATGAGAAATTGCAGAATATTTAGGAGTCATAATAATCTTCACTCTGTTACAGGACAGAATTTACAAGTAATTGGACAAACAATAATGAATTTTAAATTAGGATGGATCAACGTAAGACATCTTTTTCATGTAGTGAAAGATTTAAATAGAAATATGCTTATAGGAAGAGATTTTTTAACAAAGAACGGTGTAAGACTTTTTTTTGATTTACACAAATTAAAATTCAAGGACGTATATGTAGATTTAGAAGAAGACATGCACATTTCATCACTGGTTAGAGTTAAAATGTCTACGACGTTAAAACCACAGACGGTTAATTTGATACAGGCAAAGGTAAAAAGAAATCCGTATTATGTAGTAGGACATAGTTAAAATCACTGAATTGCAAAGGGAGGTAATTGATGAGCCTGGTCTAGAAGTCCCGGATGGAATAATATCATTAGATAAACACTTAACTTTTCCAGTGATGATTATTAACAACACAGGTAGAGAAATTAAATTATACAGAGGATGTGTAATAGCCAAAGTAGAACATAACATTAATGACATATTAGCAACAGATAGAGTAGAAATGCCGGGAACAAATTATTCAGAAATTCCTAGTGAAAGAATTAATAACAGACGCAGACGCGAAAGAAAAGGGAATGTGCAGAAGGATGAATTGATCCATCCATTCAGAAGAAATGCAGCCAAAATACATTCACTAGACAAAATGACAAGAGAGCAAGAATTGTTGGCACAATTAAAAACTCCACCAGAAAACAAGAAAGTATTAGAACAACTTATAAAAGAGAATCAGGATGTATTTGCAATTAATGATTTAGAATTGGGAAGGACAAAAACAGTTACGATGGAAATAGATACTGGAGATCATCCACCAATTAGTTTAAAACCATATAGAACTCCCTTAAGAAATAGAGAAATTGTTGAAAAGGCAATAGAAGATATGTTGAAAGCAGGAATAACAACAAGATCAAAGTCAGAATGGTCATCTCCGATAGTAATCGTGACCAAAGCTGATGGTTCACATCGATTCTGTTGTGACTACCGGGCGTTGAACAAAATCACTAAAAATGTAGCGTACCCATTGCCGGTGATTGATGATATTTTGGGCTTACTTAATGGCTCTACATTTTTCACGACACTAGACGCAAGATCAGGATTCTGGTGTATCCCGATGTCGGAGGATGCTCAAAAGAAAAGTGCTTTCTGTACTCATATGGGTTCTTACGAATTTTTACGAATGCCATTCAGGGTTCGAACAGCTCCATCTCACTACATGTTGTTAATAAATGAAGTATTAGAGGGTATGCAAAAGTTTACATTGGCTTACATAGATGACATTCTAATTTGTACAGCAGGAGATGTAGATGATCACTTAAAGCATGTAAAATTAGTATTCGACAGATTAAGAATACATGATGTTAAATTGAAGCTCAGTAAATGCGAATTTTTAAAAACAGAAACAAAGTATTTGGGGTATATTATTAATAGAGACGGAATCAAACCAGACCAAGAAAAGGTAAGGGTTATTAAAGAACTACCTCCTCCAACTAATGTAAAAGAAGTTCGTGCTTTTATCGGAACCTGTGGGTATTATAGGCGTTTCATTCCGGGGTTCTCAAAGATAGCAGAGCCTATTACTAACTTAACTGGCAAATATGCTAGATTTAGGTGGGATGATGAATGTCAAAAAGCGTTCGAGTTTTTAAAAAATAGCTTAACAGTAGTGCCACTATTGACATATCCAGATTTGAATAAACAGCTAATATTATATACAGATGCTTCAGATAATGCTATAGGAGCGTGTTTGGTTCAACCATATGAAGGAAAAGAATCTGGAATACCAGGGGTTAAAAATGAAAGGCCAATCTATTTCTTATCTCATAAACTTAGCAGGTCCCAGCGGAAATGGTCTACTATTGAGAAGGAGGCTTATGCTATTCATTATGCTCTTCAGAAACTTAACTACTATCTACATAACGCAAATTTCATTATTAGAACTGACCACATGCCTTTAAAATCTTTGTTAGAAGCTCCAGTGCAGAACAGAAAAATACAGACATGGGCGTTGAATTTACAGGGATATAATACAAGAATAGAATACATACCAGGTAGGAACAACACATGCGCTGATTTATTGTCTAGAATTCCGTACCCACAGTCATCAGGGAACACGGAAGACGAAGCTGAACCGGAGATAGACGACCGAAACTGGCAAGTAAATATATTAGATTCTGCCATAATAAATAGAGAAGATTTTGAGAGTTTACCGTCGGATCAAGAGTCTGAACCTAGAGCAGAAGACCCACATTTAGCACAATTTAATATGAAAGAAGAACAAGAATTGGATCCAAAAGTTTTAGAAATAAAACAGAAATTAAAAGAAACGGATGAGAATAAGTATAAGAAGAATTATTTAGTGTTACAAGATGATGACCAGTTATATTACATGAATGAAAGAAACGATCAATTAAGAAAATATATTCCAAAACATTTGGAAAGTGAAGTTTTAAAAGCATATCATGATAAGAATGGTCATCTCGGTCGTGATAAATTAGTGAAAGCACTCACGAATAAATATTATTGGCCGAATTTATTTAAAACTGCTTGTAAATATGTCGATACGTGTGAAAGATGCAGATTAAGGAATATGAAAACAATTAAGTGTCCTTTACAAGATACAGATATTCCTCAGTTTCCTATGCAAAAAGTTAGTTTAGATATATCAGGTCCCCACCCTAGAACACTATCGGGGAATGTATATCTAATACATATAGTGGATGTCTACAGTCTCTGGCCGGAAATCTATGCAATCCCAGACAAAAGCGCAGATACTATCATTAATATCTTTTTACAGGAATTCATACCAAGGTTTAGTTGCCCACAGATTGTACTTACGGATAATGGTAAAGAATTTGTGAATAAGAAATTTGAAAAGTTATTAAAAGATTTGAATATAAGACATATAAAGACCTCATACTATAGACCTTCTTCAAATGCTAAGAACGAAAGACAACATAGGACATTGTACGATGTTATAGCAAAGATTGTCGACGAACATGAAAAAGATTGGGATCTATTCCTAGGACCTGCGCTTAGCGCTATACGCACAAATCAAAATGAGAGCACGGGGTTTTCACCATTTTATTTAATACACGGGAGAGAGCCAATACTACCTATAGATAATCTGTTAAAACCAAGACGTAAATATATGGGGGAAGACTTTCAAGAGGTCATCATACAAGAAATGCATAGGGCACATGTAAGATTAAAGAATAATATAATTAAAGCTAGAGAAAGACAGAAAAAATACAGAAACGTGAATACAAAATTACAGGAGTTTAAAGTAGGTGATAGGGTTTATTACAAGAAGCATAGAAGGAACTCTAAGTTTGATGCTCGTTGGGTTCCAGGTTATTACATTTTAGAAAAGCTAGGAAATGTATCGTACAGTATAAAAAACCAGATCACGGGACATGTGGCAAGGGCACACGTAGAGCACTTAAGAAGAGATGAGGATGAGAAGGGAAACAATAATTATAATAATAATTATTATTCAGGCACCGTATACTTAGATGAACAAGTCGTCAGAAGAGCTACAATAACCCCAGATTTTAGAAAAGATCCAGCACAAAGTCAGTTAATAACAACTCCAGTTTGTGATGATACTCAAGAACAGACAATGCCGAAAACGATAATAAAAGAAGAAAAAAATAGGAATGAGGGTTATTATGATAGTGCAGAATCTATGGAAGAAGAGGTAAACGCCCCATTTAAAAATACTAGACAAGCAGTGAAAAGGAGAATAGAGAGACAAAGGGAAAAAGAAGTGAAAAGACAGAGAAGAATTAGAGATTATTCATCAAGCGGCGAGGATATGCCTCTACTAGAAAGGTCGTTAAGAAATAATGATAGACAAATTAGATGGGACATTGAACGGAAGAAATTAGCGGCTGCTAGCGAGAGACATACAGATGAAGAAGAGGAAATGGATGAAAAGTCAGAATCAAATAGTAGTATGGAAGAAACTAATACGTTATACGAAGAAGAAGATATTGATGTGGAGATAGCACTTATTCAAAGGAACTTGGAGTTATTGAAGAAATGGAAACGTAGGAGATAAATTGATAGAAAGTACTGCAGATAGCAAGATATAAATTTCATGATTTAAAAAGGAAAGAGATACTTGATGATGTATAGGACACATTGGTCATAGAAAAGAGTTCTATTGATACTTATAATAAATTGTCTTGAGGAGTAGACATATTTAGGTATTAAGATAACTAATATGGATGTAAATTCGAGTGAAACATATATTTTTTTTCTGTAATTTTATTGCCGATTGATTTTATGTTTTGACTTCTTGAGTTTTCTTAAATAGATAAATAAGTTATTGTTAGTCCATAAAAGAGACTAACAATAGATAGGATGTATGTTATATTATTTTAAAATATGTTTTTCCTTGAATGAGTTGATATCTTTATTTAATATGAGGGGAAACATAAATGATGTATAAAAACTTGGGGGGGGGGGGGGGGGGGGTATGATGTCCTGTTGTGATTTTATTTCGCTTAACTCATAATTTAAGTGAAATGTCTTGTGTGTTAAATAAGAATTACCTTGTTTATAAATGTGTTGGTTAAGTTGAGTTATGGTTTTGTCCAGTACACGGGACTTTATATAGTACCCTTCGTTCAGAAAAAAAAAGTAACAAACTACTGAGGACTAGTAGAGAGACACATTATCTTAGTGAATAATATGTTCATGGGTATATTCTGTTGCTGTGATAATCAGCATGAAGAGGTTGATATGGCTATGAAGTATTAGAAACATATGCCGGGGATGGTTATGGGAAAGTTAAAATAGGAGCTGCATTAAAGTCAGCATTATTTGAAGATATATGGATTGGATACCATATTATGAGTAACGATATGATAGTTGGTTAATAGAGAATAGATAAAAAAAGGGGGCTGTGAATGGCAGCATATAAGGTTGGGTATATGGAATAGATAAACAAGGAAGCGTATCATGGGATGTGAGGGGGCAAGATATAGGAGCTGTGAAAAAACAGCGTTAATTAATTTAAAATGTTCATGGAATATGAACATTGGTTCGTGGTTGAAGGTGAGATAAGTGAAATATAGACAAGGTTGTGGATGGCAATATAAATGTTGAGTATATAAATGTTGAGAAAACTTAGATCAACTTAATTTATAGTGAACAAAGATGTATTTCATAAGATATATTTTAAAAAAACTTTTTACAAAAGTTTTTTCGTTGGCAAGAGAGGTAAATGTGATTGTGTTGACTATTCATTCCTTTATACTTTTCATAAATTTGGGTGCGCACCCCTTCTTTACTTTTTCTAACTACATTTTTTCTGTCTATCCTGTGTGGTGAAAGAGTGAGAGATTTCATAATGTCAACGGTACGATAACGATTGATATGAGACGTTCTTATGATATATATATATATTTTGTAAAGAAACTTTGAAGAGCCAGGAACGAAGAAGAAGTTCATAGTGGTTTACTATGTGACAGGGGGAAGAGTTACAAATAGAATGAAATATTTACTTAAAATAGAGTTAGTTTGGGGCGGATTAGAGAAATTATGGGAGGTAAGGAGAGAAGGTGTAGGATAGAGGGGTTAGGAGTTAAGACTTTTGAAGGGGAAAAGTCTTTTCAAAGACAGGAAGGTGTAGCAGAATGAATATCATATCTGTATCAGCTTAGGTGTGCAAGCCTACAGCACGCTTGAGCATCAAGATAGAACAGCTAGAAGGATGCTCAAGTCGTGACGTGGCTTGTTGTTGGGTAGTTAGTTAACACCAAGGACGAGGGAAGAGAAGTCAACATCATACTTGATTGTATCGAGATTTTGTATCAACCACCATGTACCAATAAAGCCTGTTCTAAAATAACCTAACTGAACTTGTTGATCCACTGTATACACGCATTGTTACAATATCACCTATGCACTACAACAACTGTAATTACTTCCACTTTTGGCAACTTTAGGTACTTCCATTATGGCAATTAAAGTCATCTCCACTTGTGTCAATTATAGTTATTTCCACTTGTGACAAATATAGTTATCTCCACTTATGACAAATACATTTTTCTCCACTGATGTATAGTTATTTATGGGAGCGAAGTTCTGCAAAGGACATGCTACTGAATGAATGAATAAATATGTATAGATACCTACAATTATGACAAAGTTAGTTATCTTTAATATTTCTCATTATCTTCATTTATGACACATATAGTTATCTCAACTTAAGTATATTTATCTATCATTTGTTATGACAAATATAGTTACCTCCAGTTATGAACAATTTAGTTATCTTTACTTGTGTGTCATTATCTCCACTTGTGACAAATATAGTCATCTCCACTTATGAAAAATACAGTTATCTCCACTTGTGACAAATACAGTTATCTCAATTTATGACAAATTTAGTTATCTCCATTTATGGCAGCACAGTTCACCCCACTTGTGACAACTGTGTGTTAAAGCATGGCATAGAGGTTTATCAAAGTGAACCATTAACCTTACCACACAAATCCACTTTAACATGACGGTCAGGACAGCGGTCACCTCTCATACATCCTTTAGGTCTGCTGAAGTGCACACAGACCTTCTGACCTCCTTTGGGAACTATGCCAGCAGCTGTGATTGAAAATTATAAATGTTTGAACATGAGCAAGCGATTTTGCACATAAGCCAAAGTACATGGCAACTGCAATTATATTTAACAATTATAAAAATCATTACCTTTCATTGTATAAAGAGATCGGTATCTGGAAATAGACAATTATGCCTTTAGAATAGGGTTTAGCTTAACAGTCACTAGGAAGTGTTGTGAACAGTCTGGGCCATACCCATGTTTTATAACATGAAAACACGCTTTAAATAGCTATGATCCAAAACCACAAGTCAAACACATTGTTGTCAGGGCCAGGAATGAAGCATCCATGAGATTGTGCACTAACATAATAAAAATACGGCTGACAAGGCCTACACTGATGACAAAGTCAAGCATCCATGAGAATGTGCACTAACATAATAAGAATACGGCTGACAAGGCCTACGGTGATGAACAAAGTCAAGCATCCATGAGATTGTGCACTAACATAATAAGAATACGGCTGACAAGGCCTACACTGATGAACAAAGTCAAGCATCCATGAAAATGTGCACTAACATAATAAGAATACGGCTGACAAGGCCTACACTGATGAACAAAGTCAAGCATCCATGAGATTGTGCACTAACATAATAAGAATACGGCTGACAAGGCCTACACTGATGAACAAAGTCAAGCATCCATGAGATTGTGCACTAACATAATAAGAATACGGCTGACAAGGCCTACACTGATGAACAAAGTCAAGCATCCATGAGATTGTGCACTAACATAATAAGAATACGGCTGACAAGGCCTACGGTGATGAACAAAGTCAAGCATCCATGAGATTGTGCACTAACATAATAAGAATACGGCTGACAAGGCCTACGCTGATGAACAAAGTCAAGCATCCATGAGATTGTGCACTAACATAATAAGAATACGGCTGACAAGGCCTACGCTGATGAACAAAGTCAAGCATCCATGAGATTGTGCACTAACATAATAAGAATACGGCTGACAAGGCCTACACTGATGAACAAAGTCAAGCATCCATGAGATTGTGCACTAACATAATAAGAATACGGCTGACAAGGCCTACACTGATGAACAAAGTCAAGCATCCATGAGATTGTGCACTAACATAATAAGAATACGGCTGACAAGGCCTACGCTGATGAACAAAGTCAAGCATCCATGAGATTGTGCACTAACATAATAAGAATACGGCTGACAAGGCCTACGCTGATGAACAAAGTCAAGCATCCATGAGATTGTGCACTAACATAATAAGAATACGGCTGACAAGGCCTACACTGATGAACAAAGTCAAGCATCCATGAGATTGTGCACTAACATAATAAGAATACGGCTGACAAGGCCTACGGTGATGAACAAAGTCAAACATGTACAAGTCAGTGAAGTATTTGTGAGACCACTAGCAACTCATAATCTGTACTTGTGTAGTAACTGAACCACTGGCTAGGATGCAACCTATGATTGTGTTGGTTTACCAACTGTCATGTTCCATAGACTTAGAGCTAACTACTACTTACTGTTGTGTGTGTATTTACTGATTGTTTAACTCTACAAGAACAACAGATGTGCAACCTTGGCTTCCTGTCTAATCCCCAGCACTACCTGATTCGCAGGCTATGTGTGATCCAGTTGTAAACACCTCTAGAGTGTGTCATTCCTGTTTTTAGTTTAGAGGTATCATTGTCCCAGCATCATAATTGCTATTACATACGCGTGTTTATTAAAGGAATGTGTCATGTCCCCCAAACCTTTTCAACATGGGTGGGAGAGTGAGAGAGGTGGAGATGCATTACAGCCAATCTTCATTGTGGAGATGGCACCTGACTTACTGCTGAAAGCTTGATTGTGAAATCACTATCAATGACATTGAAGCACATTCTTTAGCTACATTTGGAGTATATTTCTGTTCCTGTGAATATGTTAACATATAGACCCCTATACTTGATGTAAACTTCTTCTTTCTTGTGAATATGTTATCATTTGGACCCCAACACTTGAAGTAAACTTCTCCTTTCTTGTGTGCACTCAGACCTCCACATTCAAGATTCCAATATCAGGCTTGGTTAGTTTCAGGTGGTTTTTGGATAGACAAGGATTCTCGGTATGCACTATTACAGACATGTGTCTCAGACGCCATAAACAATTACCCAGCATTGGCAACCCAAGCATATACAGATGGTTCAGCATTTATGAAGTGCCCAGACAGGCACTTTGAGTTCTTCTAGCAGGAAGAACAATCCACAACTTGACAGCATCTTACACCATGATGGTCACAGCAACCCAATGGGAAAGACTGAGATGGACTTGCAAGAGATAGGGCAATAGACTTGCAACAGAGAAGGCGATAGACCCGCAAGAGAAAGGGTGATATACTTGTAACAGAGAGAGAGAGGGCAATAGACTTGTAAAAGAGAGGGCAATAAAATCGTAACAGAGAGAGCAATAGACTTGTAAGAGAGGGGGCGACACTTGCAAGAGCCATAAATGAACACAGATATACCTCATACCGTGTTTCTCTGAAAATAAAACACAGACTTATAATAATTTTTGTCAATAAAGTAAAGGGGAAGTCAATAAGTAAGTCACAAATGGCTGTAGAAAAATAACTAAATATGATAACAACTTGAAACCGGTTTATTTTTATACATATATTGTCCCTTTATTTCTCAACATAATTTCCACCAACACTGATGCACTTATCCCATCGTCTTATCAGTCCTCCCAAACCGGCTGCGTAGAATTGCATGCTCTGTTTCTAAACCACGTTTTCACTTCACATTCGACTTCGGCATCATTCGCGAAATGTCTCCTGTCAAGGTGGGGTTTCAGTGTACCAAAATGGTGGAAATCGCTAGGGGCTAAGTCGGAGCTGTAAGGTGGATGTTCCAGAACTTCCCACCTTAGTTGGTTAATTTTCTCCTGAGTTAATCGAGCCGTATGTAGTCTGATATTGTCATGAAGAAGCAACACTCCTCTAGTCAGCAGTTTTCATGCATTATGCTGTATGCTGAACCATGTGAGCACCCTATTGCAGATGCTACAGAGTCTATTGTTACTCGCCTGTCACCTCTAATCATCTCCTCCACTCGCTGCACAGCTTCTGTTGAAATCTGAACAGGACGACCAGATTGGATTTCATCAAAAATTTTAAAGCGCCCTTGAGAAAATTTTTCTACCCAGCTATGCACCGATTTATGGGACAAACATTTGTCAGCATAAACAGGAAGCATTTCCTCATGAATGTCCTTTGCAGGCAGTCATTTTGCCCATAAAAAAACCCACAACAGCACGTTGCGCTTTGATTGTACACTCCGTAAGTACAGTTGCCATTGTGTATATGCGTTGTGCATGCGCATAAGACACCCAGCGCCACCTGACGAGCGGAAATATAAAGTTTGATGTTGCTGTCACCTAATGACACCTGTAGAAAACACCAACTACATTTACCTGCCATCCCACAGAACTGTGTGACTTACATATTGACTCGCCCTCATATATATTCCACCAAATACAAAAATGTACACGTATTCATCATGTACACAATTCTACATTTATTCAAATACGGTCATGTCATCTTCTTCTGGAACATCGTCATAACTCTCCAAATCAGGAATTCCGGCCTGAATTTCTTGCGACTCCATTTCCTGTAGAACCATTGGTCCCAGTCTCTCATGTCCAGCAATAAAGCTTTCCTTAAATGATTATTTCTTGTGCGTTGTAACCTGCTCGTAGTACATTGGCAACTTTATTTCATACGAGTGAAGTATTGAATTATGAACCACATCCGTTCATTATCAAGTGCGCACCAGTGGCGTCTGTACTCCGACTGGCCATTCGGCAACAAGTCTCTCATTCTAGCTGACGATATTACTAGGCTTATTTTAGGAGTAGGTCTTATATTAAAAGCATCCTGAAAAATCGTGCTAGGGCTTATTATAGGGGTAGGTTTTATTTTCGGGGAAACACGGTAGTGTGAAAACAGGCCAGCAGATTCTCAGAAACAAGACATATTGGCTTAATAGACAAAGGGAACAACAGGCCACTCTTTTACATGAAATACTTAACCAGGCGCCAATGACATCATGAAAGGCCCTAGCGGTAAAACAAGCCTAACATTCCAGTTTGGGACAGGACATGCTTGAGTCACGAGTCATCTAAACAGCGTCAGTTCTCCGACATGCAGCCTTGAGCAGAGTGCAGACATGTTTTTCACCCGAATGAAAGCATCCACCACCTTCTCTTCATTTGCCCCACACTTTCAAGCGCATGGGGAAAGACACTGCAGCCGTCTCCAACACACTATAATGGGTCCCAGAACAGCCGTAACGGACAAGCACCTTCATAAGATTGGTACTGGGCTGCCAAGAGTAAACAACTTAGTGTTGGGATCCATAACAACAAAAACAACATAAGCGATTGTTGGTGTCATCGTTTACAATGTCAGGTCACTGCCACGGATTTAAGCAAATACGGTGCATAGTTCGTCGTCCACCTACAGACAGAAAACAACTGACTAAAATGTTGTGATCGCTGTCATCGGGAAAATAGCTGTATCCGCACTAATAACTACTCAGGGAGTGACAGGTAAAAGACAAAAACGACGGCATGTTTCCCCGCAGTTCTGCTGAGCTGGAACATTTGCTCAAACTGCCGCAGGCATGACTTATGCGATAGTGGAAAGATGTGTGTGATGTCGGAACATCGTACGTGTGCAGGTAGATAAACAAATATACATGATCGTTTTCTGACTAGCTGGATAAATATTGTTAGCAAGATGTGAATTAATGTAAATTATTTATTCTTGACTGTACAAAGTAGGTTCTAGGTTCGATGTGAGTATCACAAGTATCAACGGTTACATCAACGTTATTTTGGATCAAACAATGCGAACAAGATGTGATTTGTTTAAATCGGGGTCTTAACTGTTTTCAGCCACTAACAGCGCTATTTACATAATCTGCACGCATGGGTTCGAGTCCCAGCTAACTCGCGTATTCAGAAAGACAAGAGTTGTTTATCAACTTGAAAACGAAACAACAACGATTTGCATTATATGTACACTGACTGGTGCTGGCTGACACGTGAACGCTGGGGGTGTTCCATGTCATAACTGCAAGCCGTGTTGTGAAACTGTCCAATTCATGAACGCTCAATAACTTTGTACCAGACTGCAGAATTCTGGGCTTATGTCTTTCAAATGCCAGCGATGTCATATGACGGCTCATCGTTGTGTTCAACAATCCCCAATAATACCTTTAACTGCAGCCTGAACGACGACAACGAAACATGGACAATCAACTGCTCATTACCCCCATATACAGAAACTACCCTTGGCACACCAGCGAAAGATGCAGTCAGCAGATATCAGATACACGCCATGTTCAAGGAAGGTTCAATCATGGCCATCTTGAGTTTTTGTGTCCTGGTGTCCGCGTGCAGCACGACCGTGCTTCTAGCCACCCACTGGATGAACAGCTACCGTGGCGTCACGTTTGTGTTCCTGCGCAGCCTCTACGTCTCTGACATACTCATGTCCATTTATGGCACCTCTAAGATGACAATGTTGATGTTTATTGAGCAGCTGAACATCAACTTTTTCTTGCCCGAAAGTCTGTTCTTTACGGCGTACATGGCTTCCACGATGTCATTGATATTTCTGAACCTGGACTGCTACTTGAAGTTAGCACGGCCGCTCCAGTATAAACAGGTAGATATCTTCAAGCACAGAGTTAATGTTGTAACATGTTCATACATAAACACTGTTCTCTTCTTCTAAACACACACACTGCTCTCTATACTTCATCTGATACTGATCAACGGTGAGCAAAGTAGTGATGGCATTAAACACATACAGAATATGAGGACAAAACAGTGATGGCATGAAACACATACAGAATATGAGGACAAAACAGTGATAGGATTAAACACATACAGAACGTGAGGACAAAACAATGATGGGATTAAACACATACAGAACGTGAGGACAAAACAGTGATGGCATGAAACACAAACAGAACACGTGAGCAAAACAGTGATAGCATGAAACACATTCAGAACATGAGGACACAATAGTGATGGTATGAAACACACACAGAACATGAGAACACAACAGTGATGGCATGAAACACATACAGAACACTTCAACAAAACAGTGGTGGCATGAAATATACAGAACATAAGAAGAAAATAATCATCGCATGAAACACACACAGAACATGAGAGCAATACAGTGATGGCGGGGGGGGGGGGGGGGGGGGGGCCTGAGTGATCTCGAGGTATGGTGTCCGCCTCGAGTGCTGGATGTCCCGGGTTCAGGCCGCGGTGAGGACCGGGATTTATTTTAAAACATCCACCTGGACTTGCAGTAATAAAATTTCTCTGGGTAGTGAGATCGTACGCCCGTGTGTATTGTTGCGCACGTAAAAAATCCCCTGGCAGTTGGAAATCGAAAAAAGAGTAGCCTAAAGAAGCTACCCGGGCAAAATTTATAGTTAAAAATCTACCCAAAGTATTTCAGGATCCTCGCCGATGCAACGGAGTTCGTGCATTGAGCTGAGTTTCTCCAGACTCAGGTTTGAGTTAGGAGGAAAACGGAGCACTTATGGGTTAAACCGTGTGCCGTGATGTTCGTCCAACGACTAAACTAAACTAATATAGTGATGGCATGAAACACATACAGAATATGTGAGCAATACAGTGATGGCATGAAACACACACAGAACATGAGAGCAATACAGTGATGGCATGAAACACATACAGAATATGTGAGCAATACAGTGATGGCATGAAACACATACAGAACATGAGAGCAATACAGTGATGGCATGAAACACATACAGAACATGAGAGCAATACAGTGATGGCATGAAACACATACAGAACATGAGAGCAATACAGTGATGGCATGAAACACATACAGAATATGTGAGCAATACAGTGATGGCATGAAACACATACAGAACATGAGAGCAATACAGTGATGGCATGAAACACATCATACAGAACATGAGAGCAATACAGTGATGGCATGAAACACATACAGAATATGTGAGCAATACAGTGATGGCATGAAACACACACAGAACATGAGAGCAATACAGTGATGGCATGAAACACATACAGAATATGTGAGCAATACAGTGATGGCATGAAACACATCACAATACCTGTAGAGCAATACAGTGATGGCATGAAACACATACAGAATATGTAGAGCAATACAGTTGATGGCATGAAACACATCACATAACCTGAGAGCAATACAGGTGATGGCATGAAACACATACAGAATATGTGAGCAATACAGTGATGGCATGAAACACACACAGAACATGAGAGCAATACAGTGATGGCATGAAACACATACAGAATATGAGAGCAATACAGTGATGGCATGAAACATACAGAACATGAGAGTAATACAGTGATGGCATAAACACACACAGAACATGAGAGCAATACAGTGATGGCATAAACACATACAGAACATGAGAGTAATACAGTGATGGCATAAACACACACAGAACATGAGAGCAATACAGTGATGGCATAAACACACACAGAACATGAGAGCAATACAGTGATGGCATAAACACACACAGAACCTGAGAGCAATACAGTGATGGCATAAACACACACAGAACATGAGAGCAATACAGTGATGGCATAAACACCACTACAGAACATGAGAGCAATACAGTGATGGCATGAAACACACTACAGAACATGAGAGCAATACAGTGATGGCATGAAACACAACAGAACATGAGAGCAATACAGTGATGGCATGAAACACATACAGAACATGAGAGCAATACAGTGATGGCATGAAACACACACAGAACATGAGAGCAATACAGTGATGGCATGAACACACATACAGAACATGAGAGCAATACAGTGATGGCATGAAACACATACAGAACATGAGAGCAATACAGTGATGGCATGAAACACATACAGAACATGAGAGCAATACAGTGATGGCATGAAACACATACAGAACATGAGAGCAATACAGTGATGGCATGAAACAATACAGAACATGAGAGCAATACAGTGATGGCATGAAACACACTACAGAACATGAGAGCAATACAGTGATGGCATGAAACACATACAGAACATGAGAGCAATACAGTGATGGCATGAAACAACATACAGAATATGAGAGCAATACAGTGATGGCATGAAACACATACAGAATATGATGAGCAATACAGTGATGGCATGAAACACATACAGAATATGTGAGCAATACAGTGATGGCATGAAACACATACAGAATATGTGAGCAATACAGTGATGGCATGAAACACATACAGAATATGTGAGCAATACAGTGATGGCATGAAACACATACAGAACATGAGAGCAATACAGTGATGGCATGAAACACATACAGAATATGAGAGCAATACAGTGATGGCATGAAACACATACAGAACATGAGAGCAATACAGTGATGGCATGAAACACATACAGAACTATGAGAGCAATACAGTGATGGCATGAAACACATACAGAATATGATGAGCAATACAGTGATGGCATGAAACACATACAGAATATGAGAGCAATACAGTGATGGCATGAAACACACTACAGAACATGAGAGCAATACAGTGATTGGCATGAAACACATACAGAACATGAGAGCAATACAGCTGATGGCATGAAACACATACAGAATATGTGAGCAATACAGTGATGGCATGAAACACATACAGAATATGAGAGCAATACAGTGATGGCATGAAACACATACAGAATATGAGAGCAATACAGTGATGGCATGAAACACATACAGAATATGAGAGCAATACAGTGATGGCATGAAACACACACAGAACATGAGAGCAATACAGTGATGGCATGAAACACATACAGAACATGAGAGCAATACAGTGATGGCATGAAACACATACAGAATATGAGAGCAATACAGTGATGGCATGAAACACATACAGAACATGAGAGCAATACAGTGATGGCATGAAACACATACAGAACATGAGAGCAATACAGTGATGGCATGAAACACATACAGAACATGAGAGCAATACAGTGATGGCATGAAACACAGAACAGAGCAATACAGCATGAAAAACACAGAATGGCACACACAGAACATGAGAGCAATACAGTGATGGCATGATACAGAACATATGAAGCAATACAGTGATGGCATGAAACACATACAGAACATGAGAGCAATACAGTGATGGCATGAAACACATACAGAACATGAGAGCAATACAGTGATGGCATGAAACACATACAGAACATGAGAGCAATACAGTGATGGCATGAAACACACACATAACCTGAGAGCAATACAGTGATGGCATGAAACACATACAGAACATGTGAGCAATACAGTGATGGCATGAAACACATACAGAATATGTGAGCAATACAGTGATGGCATGAAACACATCATACAGAACATGAGAGCAATACAGTGATGGCATAAACACACACAGAACCTGAGAGCAATACAGTGATGGCATGAAACACATACAGAACATGAGAGCAATACAGTGATGGCATGAAACACACACAGAACATGAGAGCAATACAGTGATGGCATGAAACACATACAGAATATGAGAGCAATACAGTGATGGCATGAAACACACACATAACCTGAGAGCAATACAGTGATGGCATGAAACACATACAGAACATGAGAGCAATACAGTGATGGCATGAAACACATACAGAACATGAGAGCAATACAGTGATGGCATGAAACACATACAGAACATGAGAGCAATACAGTGATGGCATGAAACACATCATACAGAACATGAGAGCAATACAGTGATGGCATGAAACACATACAGAACATGAGAGCAATACAGTGATGGCATGAAACACATACAGAACATGAGAGCAATACAGTGATGGCATGAAAACATATACAGAACATGAGAGCAATACAGTGATGGCATGAAACACATACAGAACATGAGAGTAATACAGTGATGGCATGAAACACATACAGAACATGAGAGCAATACAGTGATGGCATGAAACACACACAGAACATGAGAGCAATACAGTGATGGCATGAAAACACATACAGAACATGAGAGCAATACAGTGATGGCATGAAACACATACAGAACATGAGAGCAATACAGTGATGGCATGAAACACATACAGAACATGAGAGCAATACAGTGATGGCATGAAAAACACATACAGATACATGAGGAGCATACAGTGATGGCATGAAACACATACAGAACATGAGAGCAATAATACAGTGATGGCATGAAACACATACCAGAACATGAGAGCAATACAGTGATGGCATGAAACAACATACAGAACATGAGAGCCAATACAGTGATGGCATGAAAACACATACAGAATATGTGAGCAATACAGTGATGGCATGAAACACATACAGAATATGTGAGTCATACAGTGATGGCATGAAACACATACAGAATATGAGAGCAATACAGTGATGGCATGAAACACACACAGAACTATGAGAGCAATACAGTGATGGCATGAAACCATCACAGAACATGAGAGCAATCAGTGATGGCATGAAACACATATACAGAACATGAAGCAATACAGTGATGGCATGAAACACATACAGAATATGTGAGCAATACAGTGATGGCATGAAACACATACAGAACATGAGAGCAATACAGTGATGGCATGAAACACATACAGAATATGAGAGCAATACAGTGATGGCATGAAACACATACAGAATATGTGAGCAATACAGTGATGGCATGAAACACATACAGAACATGAGAGCAATACAGTGATGGCATGAAACATACAGAACATGAGAGCAATACAGTGATGGCATGAAACACACACAGAACATGAGAGCAATACAGTGATGGCATGAAACACATACAGAACATGAGAGCAATACAGTGATGGCATGAAACACACACAGAACATGAGAGCAATACAGTGATGGCATGAAACACACACAGAACATGAGAGCAATACAGTGATGGCATGAAACACATACAGAACATGAGAGCAATACAGTGATGGCATGAAACACATACAGAACATGAGAGCAATACAGTGATGGCATGAAACACATACAGAACATGAGAGCAATACAGTGATGGCATGAAACACATACAGAACATGAGAGCAATACAGTGATGGCATGAAACACATACAGAACATGTGAGCAATACAGTGATGGCATGAAACACATACAGAACATGAGAGCAATACAGTGATGGCATGAAACACATACAGAACATGAGAGCAATACAGTGATGGCATGAAACACACATACAGAACATGAGAGCAATACAGTGATGGCATGAAACACATACAGAACATGAGAGCAATACAGTGATGGCATGAAACACATACAGAATATGAGAGCAATACAGTGATGGCATGAAACATACAGAACATGAGAGCAATACAGTGATGGCATGAAACACATACAGAACATGAGAGCAATACAGTGATGGCATGAAACACATCATACAGAACATGAGAGCAATACAGTGATGGCATGAAACACATACAGAACATGAGAGCAATACAGTGATGGCATGAAACACATACAGAACATGAGAGCAATACAGTGATGGCATGAAACACATACAGAACATGAGAGCAATACAGTGATGGCATGAAACACACACAGAACATGAGAGCAATACAGTGATGGCATGAAACACACACAGAACATGAGAGCAATACAGTGATGGCATGAAACACACACAGAACATGAGAGCAATACAGTGATGGCATGAAACACATACAGAACATGAGAGCAATACAGTGATGGCATGAAACACATACAGAACATGAGAGCAATACAGTGATGGCATGAAACACATACAGAACATGAGAGCAATACAGTGATGGCATGAAACACATACAGAACATGAGAGCAATACAGTGATGGCATGAAACACATACAGAACATGAGAGCAATACAGTGATGGCATGAAACACATACAGAACATGAGAGCAATACAGTGATGGCATGAAACACATACAGAACATGAGAGCAATACAGTGATGGCATGAAACACATACAGAACATGAGAGCAATACAGTGATGGCATGAAACACATACAGAACATGAGAGCAATACAGTGATGGCATGAAACACATACAGAACATGAGAGCAATACAGTGATGGCATGAAACACATACAGAACATGAGAGCAATACAGTGATGGCATGAAACACATACAGAACATGAGAGCAATATGATGTGCATGAAACACAAGAGCAATACAGTGATGGCATGAAACACATACAGAACATGAGAGCAATACAGTGATGGCATGAAACACATACAGAACATGAGAGCAATACAGTGATGGCATGAAACACATACAGAACATGAGAGCAATACAGTGATGGCATGAAACACATACAGAATATGAGAGCAATACAGTGATGGCATGAAACACATACAGAATATGTGAGCAATACAGTGATGGCATGAAACACATACAGAACATGAGAGCAATACAGTGATGGCATGAAACACATACAGAACATGAGAGCAATACAGTGATGGCATGAAACACATACAGAACATGAGAGCAATACAGTGATGGCATGAAACACATACAGAACATGAGAGCAATACAGTGATGGCATGAAACACATACAGAACATGAGAGCAATACAGTGATGGCATGAAACACATACAGAACATGAGAGCAATACAGTGATGGCATGAAACACATACAGAACATGAGAGCAATACAGTGATGGCATGAAACACATACAGAACATGAGAGCAATACAGTGATGGCATGAAACACATACAGAACATGAGAGCAATACAGTGATGGCATGAAACACATACAGAATATGTGAGCAATACAGTGATGGCATGAAACACATACAGAACATGAGAGCAATACAGTGATGGCATGAAACACATACAGAACATGAGAGCAATACAGTGATGGCATGAAACACATACAGAATATGTGAGCAATACAGTGATGGCATGAAACATACAGAATATGTGAGCAATACAGTGATGGCATGAAACACATACAGAACATGAGAGCAATACAGTGATGGCATGAAACACATACAGAACATGAGAGCAATACAGTGATGGCATGAAACACATACAGAACATGAGAGCAATACAGTGATGGCATGAAACACATACAGAACATGAGAGCAATACAGTGATGGCATGAAACACATACAGAACATGAGAGCAATACAGTGATGGCATGAAACACATACAGAACATGAGAGCAATACAGTGATGGCATGAAACACATACAGAACATGAGAGCAATACAGTGATGGCATGAAACATACAGAACATGAGAGCAATACAGTGATGGCATGAAACACATACAGAACATGAGAGCAATACAGTGATGGCATGAAACACATACAGAACATGAGAGCAATACAGTGATGGCATGAAACATACAGAACATGAGAGCAATACAGTGATGGCATGAAACACATACAGAACATGAGAGCAATACAGTGATGGCATGAAACACATACAGAACATGAGAGCAATACAGTGATGGCATGAAACACATACAGAACATGAGAGCAATACAGTGATGGCATGAAACACATACAGAATATGAGAGCAATACAGTGATGGCATGAAACACATACAGAACATGAGAGCAATACAGTGATGGCATGAAACACATACAGAATATGAGAGCAATACAGTGATGGCATGAAACACACACAGAACATGAGAGCAATACAGTGATGGCATGAAACACATACAGAATATGAGAGCAATACAGTGATGGCATGAAACACATACAGAATATGAGAGCAATACAGTGATGGCATGAAACACATACAGAATATGAGAGCAATACAGTGATGGCATGAAACACATACAGAACATGAGAGCAATACAGTGATGGCATGAAACACATACAGAACATGAGAGCAATACAGTGATGGCATGAAACACATACAGAACATGAGAGCAATACAGTGATGGCATGAAACACATACAGAACATGAGAGCAATACAGTGATGGCATGAAACACATACAGAACATGAGAGCAATACAGTGATGGCATGAAACACATCATACAGAACATGAGAGCAATACAGTGATGGCATGAAACACATACAGAACATGAGAGCAATACAGTGATGGCATGAAACACATACAGAACATGAGAGCAATACAGTGATGGCATGAAACACATACAGAATATGAGAGCAATACAGTGATGGCATGAAACACATACAGAACATGAGAGCAATACAGTGATGGCATGAAACACATACAGAACATGAGAGCAATACAGTGATGGCATGAAACACATACAGAACATGAGAGCAATACAGTGATGGCATGAAACACATACAGAACATGAGAGCAATACAGTGATGGCATGAAACACATACAGAACATGAGAGCAATACAGTGATGGCATGAAACACATACAGAACATGAGAGCAATACAGTGATGGCATGAAACACATACAGAACATGAGAGCAATACAGTGATGGCATGAAACACATACAGAACATGAGAGCAATACAGTGATGGCATGAAACACATACAGAATATGTGAGCAATACAGTGATGGCATGAAACACATACAGAACATGAGAGCAATACAGTGATGGCATGAAACACATACAGAACATGAGAGCAATACAGTGATGGCATGAAACACATACAGAACATGAGAGCAATACAGTGATGGCATGAAACACATACAGAACATGAGAGCAATACAGTGATGGCATGAAACACATACAGAATATGAGAGCAATACAGTGATGGCATGAAACACATACAGAACATGAGAGCAATACAGTGATGGCATGAAACACATACAGAACATGAGAGCAATACAGTGATGGCATGAAACACATACAGAACATGAGAGCAATACAGTGATGGCATGAAACACATACAGAACATGAGAGCAATACAGTGATGGCATGAAACACATACAGAACATGAGAGCAATACAGTGATGGCATGAAACACATACAGAACATGAGAGCAATACAGTGATGGCATGAAACACACACAGAACATGAGAGCAATACAGTGATGGCATGAAACACATACAGAACATGAGAGCAATACAGTGATGGCATGAAACACATACAGAACATGAGAGCAATACAGTGATGGCATGAAACACATACAGAACATGAGAGCAATACAGTGATGGCATGAAACATACAGAATATGTGAGCAATACAGTGATGGCATGAAACACATACAGAACATGAGAGCAATACAGTGATGGCATGAAACACATACAGAACATGAGAGCAATACAGTGATGGCATGAAACACATACAGAACATGAGAGCAATACAGTGATGGCATGAAACACATACAGAACATGAGAGCAATACAGTGATGGCATGAAACATACAGAACATGAGAGCAATACAGTGATGGCATGAAACACATACAGAACATGAGAGCAATACAGTGATGGCATGAAACACATACAGAACATGAGAGCAATACAGTGATGGCATGAAACACATACAGAATATGAGAGCAATACAGTGATGGCATGAAACACATCATACAGAACATGAGAGCAATACAGTGATGGCATGAAACACATACAGAACATGAGAGCAATACAGTGATGGCATGAAACACATACAGAACATGAGAGCAATACAGTGATGGCATGAAACACATACAGAACATGAGAGCAATACAGTGATGGCATGAAACACATACAGAACATGAGAGCAATACAGTGATGGCATGAAACACATACAGAACATGAGAGCAATACAGTGATGGCATGAAACACATACAGAATATGTGAGCAATACAGTGATGGCATGAAACACATACAGAACATGAGAGCAATACAGTGATGGCATGAAACACATACAGAACATGAGAGCAATACAGTGATGGCATGAAACACATACAGAACATGAGAGCAATACAGTGATGGCATGAAACACATACAGAATATGTGAGCAATACAGTGATGGCATGAAACACATACAGAATATGTGAGCAATACAGTGATGGCATGAAACACACACAGAACATGAGAGCAATACAGTGATGGCATGAAACACATACAGAACATGAGAGCAATACAGTGATGGCATGAAACACATACAGAATATGAGAGCAATACAGTGATGGCATGAAACACATACAGAATATGAGAGCAATACAGTGATGGCATGAAACACATACAGAACATGAGAGCAATACAGTGATGGCATGAAACACATACAGAATATGAGAGCAATACAGTGATGGCATGAAACACATACAGAACATGAGAGCAATACAGTGATGGCATGAAACACATACAGAATATGTGAGCAATACAGTGATGGCATGAAACACATACAGAATATGTGAGCAATACAGTGATGGCATGAAACACACACAGAACATGAGAGCAATACAGTGATGGCATGAAACACATACAGAATATGTGAGCAATACAGTGATGGCATGAAACACATACAGAATATGAGAGCAATACAGTGATGGCATGAAACACATACAGAATATGTGAGCAATACAGTGATGGCATGAAACACATACAGAACATGAGAGCAATACAGTGATGGCATGAAACACATACAGAATATGAGAGCAATACAGTGATGGCATGAAACACATACAGAACATGAGAGCAATACAGTGATGGCATGAAACACATACAGAACATGAGAGCAATACAGTGATGGCATGAAACACATACAGAACATGAGAGCAATACAGTGATGGCATGAAACACATACAGAATATGAGAGCAATACAGTGATGGCATGAAACACATACAGAACATGAGAGCAATACAGTGATGGCATGAAACACATACAGAATATGTGAGCAATACAGTGATGGCATGAAACACATACAGAATATGAGAGCAATACAGTGATGGCATGAAACACATACAGAACATGAGAGCAATACAGTGATGGCATGAAACACATACAGAACATGAGAGCAATACAGTGATGGCATGAAACACATACAGAACATGAGAGCAATACAGTGATGGCATGAAACACATACAGAACATGAGAGCAATACAGTGATGGCATGAAACACATACAGAACATGAGAGCAATACAGTGATGGCATGAAACACATACAGAACATGAGAGCAATACAGTGATGGCATGAAACACATACAGAACATGAGAGCAATACAGTGATGGCATGAAACACATACAGAACATGAGAGCAATACAGTGATGGCATGAAACACATACAGAACATGAGAGCAATACAGTGATGGCATGAAACACATACAGAACATGAGAGCAATACAGTGATGGCATGAAACACATACAGAACATGAGAGCAATACAGTGATGGCATGAAACACATACAGAATATGTGAGCAATACAGTGATGGCATGAAACACATACAGAATATGTGAGCAATACAGTGATGGCATGAAACACATACAGAATATGAGAGCAATACAGTGATGGCATGAAACACATACAGAACATGAGAGCAATACAGTGATGGCATGAAACACATACAGAACATGAGAGCAATACAGTGATGGCATGAAACACATACAGAACATGAGAGCAATACAGTGATGGCATGAAACACATACAGAATATGAGAGCAATACAGTGATGGCATGAAACACATACAGAACATGAGAGCAATACAGTGATGGCATGAAACACATACAGAACATGAGAGCAATACAGTGATGGCATGAAACACATACAGAATATGTGAGCAATACAGTGATGGCATGAAACACATACAGAACATGAGAGCAATACAGTGATGGCATGAAACACATACAGAACATGAGAGCAATACAGTGATGGCATGAAACACATACAGAACATGAGAGCAATACAGTGATGGCATGAAACACATACAGAACATGAGAGCAATACAGTGATGGCATGAAACACATACAGAACATGAGAGCAATACAGTGATGGCATGAAACACATACAGAACATGTGAGCAATACAGTGATGGCATGAAACACATACAGAACATGAGAGCAATACAGTGATGGCATGAAACACATACAGAACATGAGAGCAATACAGTGATGGCATGAAACACATACAGAACATGAGAGCAATACAGTGATGGCATGAAACACATACAGAACATGAGAGCAATACAGTGATGGCATGAAACACATACAGAAACATGAGAGCAATACAGTGATGGCATGAAAACACATACAGAACATGAGAGCAATACAGTGATGGCATGAAACACATACAGAACATGAGAGCAATACAGTGATGGCATGAAACACATACAGAACATGAGAGCAATACAGTGATGGCATGAAACACATACAGAACATGAGAGCAATACAGTGATGGCATGAAACACATACAGAACATGAGAGCAATACAGTGATGGCATGAAACACATACAGAACATGAGAGCATACATTGATGGCATGAAACACACATAGAACATGAGAGCATACATTGATGGCATGAAACACACATAGAACATGAGAGCAATACAGTGATGGCATGAAACACATACAGAATATGAGAGCAATACAGTGATGGCATGAAACACATACAGAACATGAGAGCAATACAGTGATGGCATGAAACACATACAGAACATGAGAGCAATACAGTGATGGCATGAAACACACATAGAACATGAGAGCAATACAGTGATGGCATGAAACATACAGAACATGAGAGCAATACAGTGATGGCATGAAACACATACAGAACATGAGAGCAATACAGTGATGGCATGAAACACATACAAACATGAGAGCAATACAGTGATGGCATGAAACACATACAGAACATTGAGCAATACAGTGATGGCATGAAACACATACAGAACATGAGAGCAATACAGTGATGGCATGAAAACATTACAGGCGTGAGAGCATACAGTTCATGGCATGAAACACATACAGGTTTTGAGAGAATACAGTGATGGCATGAAACACATACAGAACATGAGAGCAATACAAATGTGTGGCATGAAACTGAACCAATAGTGAGGCGTCATTACGTCTGCATCTGTGTGAAACACATTGAAATGAGAGAATACAGTGATCACATGAAAACACATACAGAACATGTGAGCAAATTTCCCACTTCTTCCTTGAAATGCTTCCTTCACAACTTTGCGACATGCGGACGACATTATCGTGCAACAAACACACCCGAGAAAGCATGCCGGGTCGTTTATTCTTGATGGCTTTTTGCAGCTTGTCTAGTGTTTGCAAGTAGTGGGTAGAGTTGATGTTGACACCAGGTTCTTTAAAGTAGGCCAACAATATCCCTTCATGGTAAAAAAATGCGCTCGGCATAACCTTACCAGCGGAAACCTGTAACTTGAATTTTTAGGCTTTTGGTGATCCAGCATGCTTCCATTGCTTCTTTGGACGGATTTTGGATCAACCCGGCAATTTTATCAACGGTCAGAAACAGAACCTATGCATCATGGGACGATAAGCACTTGCTCTTTTATTCATTGGTCAGTACTTATCACATGACTATGACATGATCATGTTCAACGTACGCAATTACGCGCGGTGCAGCCCGAACGGATTTCAAATGAACGCCCCTTATAGATCAAAGTGATCCCAGATCAGATGCTGCTGTGTGGGCGTGAAATGTTTGGCACGCAAAGGTACTGGATCACGGTATGAGCATGTGAGGTCACCTCTTGACACCGAACCATCTGTGTAGATGATCACATCACCCGGGCGAGCATTATCCTGAATTTCCACTTCCGTGGCCCCTGCTGGTCACTCCCATCACTCCCGGCTTAATGTGATTATAACGTTGCACAAGTCTGCTCCGCTGGCACTCTGACCCACTCCTCTCCTGGCCTAATGTTCTCCAAGATGCACACCTGTCTGATCGTATCCTCCGCCTGAGCATCCATGATTTCGCTCTTATCAGTCGCTGACCCTTAACTGCGCCCAGCGCCTCATGCAACGGGTGATCTGTGTCTGCAGCTACTCTGAGGTATGCCTTCACCTGCATCACCTTGAGCCTACCAGCAACAGTCGGCAGACCAAGGATGTAACGCATACACACTACTGGGGTGTCTCTAGTGCATCCCAGAATGACCTGCATAGCTTCGTTCTGTATGCGCTCTAACTTCACCAGCTGACTCTCTGAGACTGTGAGCAGACCTAATCCATAATCAGTTACTGAGAGGATCAAGTGCTGGTATAGTGTGAAAAACATTCTCTGCTCTATGCCCATTGCAAGTGCATTGAGTCCCTTTTGAGATCTTGTCACAACCGTCTCCACATGGTCCTTGAAGGACAGGCTCCTGTCAAATGTGATCCCCAGATACTTCAGTTTGTTCTCTGTTGACGCTTCTACTATCTATCGTGAGGCTTGGGACATCCGCTCTGACAATCCTGTTGTCCAGAGAGCACCACAAAACAGCTGTCTTTTCCGGGTGGATGACAGCATCCATTTCAGTGCACCAGTCAGTCACTTTGTCTACTGTCGCCTGTAACTCTTGGGCTGTTTGCTCCCTATCTCTCCCCTGCCTGTATGCGATAATATCATCGGCAAATGTTAGTATCCTTCCAACCCCTGGTGATTCTAAGTTCGCAATCTTTCTCGTATATACGTTAAAGAGCACCGGTGAGATTGCGGATTCGTATTTTCGTATTTCGTGGAAACAAATACAATCATATACAGAGGTTCTAAGAAAACTGGGAATGAAAAGAGTTAATAAAAAAAAAAAAAACCACAACAGGCAAGTGAAACATTTCTGCCACATTGAAAGACATAACACTCTTATAAAAACCATAGTGGAATGTAAGGTTGACGGCAAGCGAGCAAGAGGTAGACAAACGATACACGTGGGAAGATAACATCAAAAGGGAGACAACAGCAGTCTGGCGGAATGTAAAATATAGGCGAGAGACAGTGTTGGAGATCTACTGCAGCCAACTTTCACTGTGGAAATGGCACCTGATTTATTTAGTGTATCTACAAGATTGTATGCAACAAAGATATCAGACACAATTTTATCTGACAAATATATTAGACGGGATTTACCTGACAAAGATGTAGATAAGACATGTTAAACAAACTGACAAATATATTCAGACAAATACATTAGGCAAGGGCAAGTCTAGGTAGCTCAGTGGCTCGCCGGCCAGTTGGTTACGGGTTCGAATTCGCATCGAGGCGAATGTTTTTTTTTAATTGACCTGGGCTCCCAGATCGACCCCGCCTCAAATAAATATCCGGGGGTGTCCGGCGCAGTCAAGGCGACCGGCGTGGTGTTTCCCACATCAATCTCGGGCGCTGATTGGTCTATACAAATATGGAATTAGCACGTGTGCCCAAAGCATGCACACAGGATATTTTTACTTAAATTAGATCAGATTTTATCTGACAGATATATTAGACAATGTTTTAACTGACAAACTGATTATAACAGATTTATCCGACATAGATAGTCTTCTTCCTCTTCAGCTATATTGAATGGGACAAACATTCGCGACTATGACCCCTCCATCTGATCATTCTAGTAAAACAGGCCATTCACATCGTCATCCAGATGTCACAATGTAGCCTAGATATTTAACATATGTACTGTGCATGTTGGAAATTGTGAATTCATGGAAACTGTCACGCAGTTTGGCAACGTTTAATTATAATCCCTTAGACATTAGACAAAAGTATTACACAAGATTTGATCTGAAGAACAATGTATTTGGAAAGAACTGTATCTGATGATTATATGAGATACTCTGATATTCTTGTGACAACCGAGCCTAATATGACAATGTATGCGTGTATTTAAACAGGTGGATAATGACACAGTCATCACCGGTATGCTGCTCATGTGGAACGTGGCCTTCATCGTTGGCTTCTTGCCTCTCATCGGCTGGAACCAGGAGAGGGACACCGTCCGTTTCTTCAGCTTCTACCCCTGGCACTACCTCTTCTTCAATGGCTGCGTCGCGTGCATATGCCTGGCTGTGTGTACGGTCTGTGCCGTCTCCGTCAGGCGCTTCCACATGCTTCCTAAGCTAGACTTCAATTGCTTCTCAAGTCGGATGCTAGAGATTCGAAACTATACATACTTTCACGGCACAGTAATCTTAGAATCCATCTTGTGGTCGTGTTGCTATGTGCCTTTCTTCATATACGTGGTCCTGACGTGCTCACAGTGTCTTCTGTGGGACTTCCAAGATCGAGACTTTGCTGTTATATACTTCATACCTCTCTTCATGACCAAGTCTCTACTCAGTTCAGTTTTACAGATGGTAAGGACATTTCAAGCTTACGGTCTTATCAGCAATCGTATTTCAGGGACTTCCATATTCAAACGTTTAACAAGAGGAAGGCGAGTGCAAATAACTCAAAAACATATCGGTATGGTGGATATATCGTACCTCAATCCTTTATATGAATATAACAACTTTAGTAGTCATGGAGACACCCAAATAATGATGGATCACAATCAGCCCATTCTAAATCCACATAAGAGAGTGATGGAGTTTGCGGAACTTATTCACGATTCCGGCTTTTACTACAGTACCGAAGACTCGAATGCGAGCCTTACAGGTATTACTAATAGCTCCTACCGTGCATCTATATCGTCAAGACATGCCGACATGACCTCGCAAGAAACTACAACGCTGTGAAATGCGCCAAGCAGTGAAATGCGCCAAGCAATCTGTAGTGACATTGGTCATGTGATATGTGCCACGGTAAACAACATCGTTGTGACAGCGGGCAACACATGCACATTGACAAGGGAGTTAGTAACCCATATCACATTTAGTCATTTGTTCTGTGACTAGGACAACATCCGTGTTGTCACAGGAGCCAAATCCGAACACTGACTTCAATACATTTGTAACATTGTTCATATCAATTGCTGGGAATCCCTTGAAACCAATACAATAGCATGAGAAACAAACTGAGAGACACTGATAAGCACACTTACCGAGGAAAGGAAAGACGCACGAAGTTAAATGTAGAATTTCCCAAGTACAAGCAGCATTTCACAAGATGAAGAATATTCTCTGCAGCTCATCTTTCTCAGTCCAGATGAGGAGAATAGCTCTTAAGAGCTATATTGAGCCGATACTGTTGCTCGGAAGCAAATCATGGACAATTAGCAGGAATTATGTGGAAGCTGTGGGGGTGTGGTTTTGTAGAAGAATGGTAAGATTACAATGGACGGAGACAAAGAGCAATGAAGACATCTTGGCAGACATTAATTCACAAAGAGAACTGGTTACTGGCATCAGAAGTGGACAATATATATATATGTATATATTTGAGATGCCAGATTCCAGTGCTGGTGTGCATGTGTCTTTTGTCTGCGGCATCTACCGATTTCTACTGTTTTCCTATGCTTTCATAAGTGCCATTGAATACTTGTGAATTAATCTCAGTTGTTTCAATGGCCTCCAGCGTTCCCCGGCGATTGATATCTGCGCCTGGAATGCACACAGCGAGAAACAGACATCCGAGGCACAATGTTTCACACTAGATCAAAATGCAAACAGCAAAAGAACACGATGAACGCCTGCATGCCTGTCTGTTGAAAACGTAAATATTCTCACGAAGACGAGCTGGGTTTTTTCCCCGGACCAATATATCTGCAATGTTTATTTAAGATGAGGCATCTCAAGCCTGGAGTCAGCGGGGCATTCCCACAAGCCAGTCTTACACTCAGGCTCTCTTGTCTGTTCACGTGCCAACAGAAGAATCAGTTCTCCCGACAAGACAGTGCATTCTTTTATTAACTGATCAAGTGACATGGGATGATTAGTCGTCTTAAGCGACCTTCCGCATCTGCCAATGGCTTATATACAATAGTTTTCCCTATGCAACCCCCTTTAATTTGATATATAATACATGTCTTGTACCATGTTAACAACTTGTAAGTCATAACTGTGACACACCCCTACTTCCCACTTTACGCCATCCATTTTTGTTTGGTCAAATCTATTTGTTCTTTGGCACCGATCGGTTCAACTCTACACAGCTCAATTTAGAGAAAAAAAAATGGTTCGTCTCCATTGCAAGAGCCCAGGTTGGTGTTCCAGGTCATTGTGCGTTAAAGTTTTTGCCATTGCTTTTGAAAGAGAAGTCAACGTTCACGTCCAACGTAATGCCGGCGTAGGAGTTGAACCGCCTACCTCGCCATCAGCGTACCGGAAGTTTAAGTGCGAGCGCTCGTATCTTCTGCCCATTACAAGTGTTTATTCATTAGTGGCTCTACCAATCAAATATGCAAATAATGTGGCACTGACATATTCTGGCCGTTTATATACCGGTGGCCTATAGATGGTGTACATGTGATTTTGTCTCAACATCGTGTCTGTGTCTGTTTGGTGCACATGTGGTTTTGTCTCAACATCGTGTCTGTGTCTGTTTGGTGTACATGTGATTTTGTCTCAACATCGTGTCTGTGTCTGTTTGGTGTACATGTGGCTTTGTCTATACATCGTGTCAGTGTCTGTCTGGTGTACATGTGATTGTGTCTCTACACCGTGTCTGTGTCTGTCTGGTGTACATTTGATTTTGTCTATAGATCGTCTATTTGGTCGTCCTGTGGCTCTGTGCTAATATTGCTTGGTATATATGCTCGTGTTCGTAGTCGGTCTGATTCCATTCTATGTCTAAACCACAAGATTTGATTCTGGGTGAATTCAATGCTTGATATTAGGTCCACCCATTTCCGGGGTCGTTTCACAGTATACCTTCGTGAAGCCGAGGATTCCTGTCTCAAGCATGTAATCCCGTTTGTCTTGTGGCTAGTTGACAGGGGTCAAGCTTGATACTGATATTATTAAGCGCTGGAAGAACAACGCAGTTTACCAATTGCTCTTTAATTTAGTGATCTTCATTGAGGTACGCTGTATAAAAGAGAGTCTGGAGTATATCACGACTCCTAGCATGAAAAGGTAGGTGGAGGCTGTTATGGCGGAGCTCCGGTGGCTGGAGAGTAGCACAGCCCGACATGTTTCTGTAACGGACTCGCAGTGCACGCCACGTTACATAGAAACTGGGATGCTCCGCTTGAGTGGCTCCTTTACAAGTATACACGAATGTGCACAAATCCATTTATCGCGATGAGTAAAATATAGTAATGCGTGTGACAGTGTCTTGACTATTTAGTCAATAAAAGATCGTTAGAGTACCCTTTACAACTTTATTAATTACACAATACGCAGCACGGTATTCGCACATCCCAAAGGCACACGACTTATGTCATGGAATGGATAACTGACGTCAAGAGGGTGTGTGTGGTGGGGGGGGGGGGGGGGGGGATAAAATAGGTAGGTATATATGTGTCGATGAATCAAAAAGAGATCAATTAAGGTTTTACATGTGATTCAAAGGTGAAAGGTTCGACTTCATTGCACCGGGTTGTATCCCACAAAGCTCGGTCTCTGTCTGCAAGGTGGCCTGTCAAAAGCATCGCACAAAGCGCGAATTCCATAGCTCTAGCGACAAATCCCAGGACTCACCAAGAAATTTTGAACCCACAACCTTCGGAGCGCGAGGCAGGCGGCATAACCACTTGGCCACGGAGTGAAACAAATAGATGGGGAGAGACTAAGCCCATTGAGAATGCGAGAAGAGATCAAGCACGGTCGGTGACCTCACTGTCCAGGCTGTCTGTGTTCTACCAGTGCCCTTCTCCCCTCACCCTTGTCAATGCCAGGATAGATCAAACACGACTGATTATCTCACTGTCCAGGCTGTCTGTGTTCTACCAGTGCCCTTCTCCCCTCACCCTTGTCAATGCCAGGATAGATCAAACACGACTGATTATCTCACTGTCCAGGCTGTCTGTGTTCTACCAGTGCCCTTCTTCCCTCACCCTTGTCAATGCCAGGATAGATCAAACGCGACTGATTATCTCACTGTCCAGGCTGTCTGTGTTCTACCAGTGCCCTTCTCCCCTCACCCTTGTCAATGCCAGGATAGATCAAACACGACTGATGACCTCACTGTCCAGGCTGTCTGTGTTCGACCAGTGCCTTCTCTCCCCCCCCCCCCCCCCCCTTGTCAATGCCAGGATAGATCAAACACGACTGATTATCTCACTGTCCAGGCTGTCTGTGTTCTACCAGTGCCCTTCTTCCCTCACCCTTGTCAATGCCAGGATAGATCAAACACGACTGATTATCTCACTGTCCAGGCTGTCTGTGTTCTACCAGTGTCCTTCTTCCCTCACCCTTGTCAATGCCAGGATAGATCAAACACGGTCGGTGACCTCACTGTCCAGGCTGTCTGTGTTCTACCAGTGCCTTTCTCCCTCCCCCCACCCTTGTCAATGCCAGGATAGATCAAACACGACTGATGACCTCACTGTCCAGGCTGTCTGTGTTCTACCAGTGCCTTCTCTCCCCCCCCCACCCTTGTCAATGCCAGGATAGATCAAACACGACTGATTATCTCACTGTCCAGGCTGTCTGTGTTCTACCAGTGCCTTCTCCCCCCCCCCCCCACCCTTGTCAATGCCAGGATAGATCAAACACGACTGATTATCTCACTGCCCAAGCTGTCCTGTGTTCTACCAGTGCCTTCTCTCCCCCCCCCCACCCTTTTCAATGCCAGGATAGATCAAACACGACTGATTATCTCACTGTCCAGGCTGTCTGCGTTCTACCAGTGCCTTCTCTTCCCCCCCCCCCCCCCACCCTTGTCAATGCCAGGATAGATCAAACAAGACTGATTATCTCACTGTCCAGGCTGTCTGTGTTCTACCAGTGTCCTTCTTCCCTCACCCTTGTCAATGCCAGGATAGATCAAACACGACTGATTATCTCACTGTCCAGGCTGTCTGTGTTCGACCAGTGCCCTTCTCCCCTCACCCTTGTCAATGCCAGGATAGATCAAACAAGGTCGGTGTCCTCACTGTCCATGCTGTCTGTGTTCTACCAGTGCCCTTCTCCCCTCACCCTTGTCAATGCCAGGATAGATCAAACACGGTCGGTGTCCTCACTGTCCAGGCTGTCTGTGTTCTACCAGTGCCCTTCTCCCCTCACCCTTGTCAATGCCAGGATAGATCAAACACGACTGATTATCTCACTGTCCAGGCTGTCGGTGTTCTACTATTGTCCTTCTCCCCTCACCCTTGTCAATGCCAGGATAGATCAAACACGACTGATGACCTCACTGTCCAGGCTGTCTGTGTTCTACCAGTGCCCTTCTCCCCTCACCCTTGTCAATGCCAGGATAGATCAAACACGACTGATTATCTCACTGTCCAGGCTGTCTGTGTTCTACCAGTGCCCTTCTTCCCTCACCCTTGTCAATGCCAGGATAGATCAAACACGACTGATTATCTCACTGTCCAGGCTGTCTGTGTTCTACCAGTGCCCTTCTTCCCTCACCCTTGTCAATGACAGGATAGATCAAACACGATCGATGACCTCACTGTCCAGGCTGTCTGTGTTCTACCAGTGCCCTTCTCCCCTCACCCTTGTCAATGCCAGGATAGATCAAACACGACTGATTATCTCACTGTCCAGGCTGTCTGTGTTCTACCAGTGCCCTTCTCCCCTCACCCTTGTCAATGCCAGGATAGATCAAACACGACTGATTATCTCACTGTCCAGGCTGTCTGTGTTCTACCAGTGCCCTTCTTCCCTCACCCTTGTCAATGCCAGGATAGATCAAACACGACTGATTATCTCACTGTCTAGGCTGTCTGTGTTCTACCAGTGCCCTTCTCCCCTCACCCTTGTCAATGACAGGATAGATCAAACACGATCGATGACCTCACTGTCCAGGCTGTCTGTGTTCTACCAGTGCCCTTCTCCCCTCACTCTTGTCAATGCCAGGATAGATCAAACACGACTGATTATCTCACTGTCCAGGCTGTCTGTGTTCTACCAGTGCCCTTCTTCCCTCACCCTTGTCAATGACAGGATAGATCAAACACGATCGATGACCTCACTGTCCAGGCTGTCTGTGTTCGACCAGTGCCCTTCTCCCCTCACCCTTGTCAATGCCAGGATAGATCAAACACGACTGATTATCTCACTGTCCAGGCTGTCTGTGTTCCACTATTGTCCTTCTTGCCTCACCCTTGTCAATGACAGGATAGATCAAACACGACTAATGACCTCACTGTCCAGGCTGTCTGTGTTCTACCAGTGCCCTTCTTCCCTCACCCTTGTCAATGCCATGATAGATCAAACACGACTGATTATCTCACTGTCCAGGCCGTCTGTGTTCTACCAGTGCCCTCTCCCCCCCCCCCCCCACCCTTGTCAATGCTAGGATAGATAAAACACGATCGATGACCTCACTGCCCAGGCTGTCTGTTCGACTAGTGCCCTCTCCCCTCACCCTTGTCTATAAGGCCAAATTAACTCACAAATTCAATCACAGAAAGTCGAAGTGCTCTAAACTACCAATGGTCGTTGTTTAAACATAATGCAAGATATTACAGACAACTAAACATTGCATGCTCACAAGCGGATGATAGACCTATGGGTACTCCGCAGCTCACATGTGTAACAATCCCTATACATACAATTGCAAGCTATTCAAACACTCTTAGTTTAGACTACATGCCTCCTTTAAAACAAATCCTGGTATATCAAGCCTTATCCTATCAGTAAATCGCCCGTAGCTGATTACAACTGTCACGTATATAATAAATATTAATGAGTCACGTAGTCGTTATTTTTGCACATTTCCCAAGCGTTTATAATGATTATATTATTATGGGTTTCTATGACTAACCTTTGACGTGATTTGTGCGGGAAGCAATGTATGAAAGCAGAAAAATAAGAAGGGCAGAATGTTAGACGGGCCTGCATGCCCACTTGTTAACCGTTGGAAAATAAAATTCATTGGTTTGTTTCCATGAAGCACATAACCCAAGACTGCAGCTGACACAAGACCAGCATAACAAGTCGTGTGGTAGTACAGCAACCAGGTTCCCTCCCACGGCCAGGTTATTGTGGGGTTATTGTGGGATTCTCACAAATGAAATGGCTGCATCTAGACAGATAGAATGTGTGCTGCCTTATTCCAAAATCGCATGATTGACCTGTTTTGCTCTAACTCTGACAGCATCTGCTCAAACATGTGTAGTGAACTAACACAGAACGGTAGCCTCTTTCGCTTGGGGTAGTTATGTATATGTACGTTAACTAGCAAGTGTTTGTAAATCACAACTATGGTGTAGACGTGGCAAAACCTACAAGTAACTTTATGTTTCCCAAAACCGTATCTAAGCTCACCATTCACCTCTCTCTCTCTCTCTCTCTCTCTCTCTCTCTCTCTCTCTCTCTCTCTCTCTCTCTCTCTCTCTCTCTCTCTCTCTCTCAAAAAAAAAAAAAAAAAAAGTTTTAAAAAAAACTCATCCACACTTTCACTCATTAACTGTTTGTCCTTTGCAGAATATCGTGCTGCAGCTGTGGCTCTCCATCACTTTCTATCAGTTTTGACTTCAGGTTGCCACCCTCTTCACCTGTGCTTAGAACGTTACAAGCATGACCTCCTGTGTGTTTCCCCAGCTTGCTTGTTTTGTTCTCCCTAGAAACCATTCTCGCAGCCCTTCCTCTTCTAGTCTGGAGCGCAGAGACTCCGTGGTATGTTTACAGTGTGAGTTCCACTCGCTCCTGAATAAACTTTCGCTTGTTTGCTTGGTAGTGTGGCTATATTCCAGACTTGTGTATTTTTATTACTACTTCAAGCAATCTGACAAATTAATTATAGGCAAAATACATAAACAGTTAAAGAAGGTCAAAGACACATGACATTAGATCTGTGTGGACTGAAAAATGGGACGGAGATAAGACAAACTGAAATAGAAAATAAAGAAGAGCTTAGATAGACTATCAGATCTAGAACTTCGAATTGAAGACGTTAATTATCAGTTGGAAATACTGAAGAACGTCGGACAGACGATGTTCAGATTGCCCGTACCCATATGAATTTCGACCAGATCGAGGTCCAGACAAGATGGCAACTGAAATTACCAATGTCTTAAGACAACTATGGAATACACCAGGTAACCAGACGGCTTCTATTGTCCCTTTACCCGCCATTTGAGCATAAAGCATCGCGCCAAGTCGTCCTATCGTTTGCTATATCTTGCAACTTCCACATGTCCTCTCTATATTATTCATGACTCCAATGCTCTTCTCCGTGTGTTTTTATTCTTCCTATATTTCACTGGCTCTGTGAGTTATAGACAGGACTTTCTGGTTATGCTATGATCAGACTTTCTCAATGCGTGTCCTATCCAGCAGCATCTGTTCCTCACCTCTTGCTCCATTGGCATGTGTTTAGTTTCAAGTGTTGATTCTGTCCTACACTTTTAGTCACAAAATTCTGCGTGGGCAATAATTAATGAATGTGTGTAGTATGTTAGTCTTTATTTAGTCGTTCTCCGTGTGTCAGATCCAGATAGCAGTGCCGATTGAAAGTGACAGTTACATCTACTAAGCTTGGTGTTGTTGAATTTCCCTTGACTTTGACACATTTTCTGGTGCCGCGAAAGCTCCCCTTGCCTTTGTATACTTATTTCAATATCTCTTCACGGTGTCTATTTAGCTAATATATCCATATAGCTACCTAACTAGATGCATGATTCTACCTCCTGATTTCACGAAGGAAGATCGAGTTATCACTTGCTTATTCTCATTATCTTTGTCTTCCCATAAGATATTTTAGACATATTTATTGTGATTTTCCATCAAGTGTGTTTAATTTATCAAGCGGCCCATTGTATCTTGAAGGAGGGCAATCATCAGCGAAGTCCAGATTATGAAGCTGCTCTGTAATATCCCACCGAATTATATTTATAACGGTAGTTATTGTTGTCTTTATAATCAAGTCTATAGTTAGTAAGAATAATAAAGGTAACAAAGGTCTCCCTGTCGCAATCTAATTTGCTGTTGTTGTTGTTTCAAATGTATAGTGTGTTTCTTCTTCATGAAGAACTCTACATTTAAAGCATTTATGTGATGCCTTTATAAAGTTAATGATTTTTCTATGGGGTGACATAGTGCCTCGTCCACTTCCAAAGGATTCCCTGTCGATGTCTTCGAAAGCCTGTCACAAGTCTTCGGGAAAACAGGGTGTGGTCGACAGGCTATCATCATCATCATCATCATCAAGTGCCATGTCGACTGGCTTAGGCGTTCATGACTCTCCACAGATCTTGGTCTTTGGTTTTCTGGATCAACTCTGCCGTTGATATTCCTCTATGCCACCGTCGCAATCCATCCAGCATCATTTCTCGTGGTCTGCCTTTGCCTCTCTTCCCCTCGATCTTTCCAGTTGTCACGGTGTTCTCCAGCGCCTCTCTTCTCATCACATGACCCAAAAAAAAAAGCTCTTTCTTATTTTTGTAAATAATATTCTAGTTTTGCCAGCCTCTTTAAGGCATTCGTCGTTAGTTACTTTGGCAGTCCAAGGAATTCGCAACATTCGTCTAAGGAACCACATCTCTGATGCTTCCAATCTCTTCCTAATTTATTCATTTATATTCCAAGATTCACAGCCATACAGCAAAACAGGTTCTATATAGCTCTTTGGCACTCACTTTCTTACATTCAATGACAGCGACTTACTGCATAAGATATTCTTCATTTTGTTTTTAAATGCAGCCTTTGCTTGACCTATTCTGCTCTTAATCTCTGTTGTGCATCTGTCATCTGATGGTATAAATGTCCCTAGACATTTAAAACTATCCACTTGGTGAAGAAATTTCCCTTCTATCTCTATTTCACATTTGGGTGTCACCTGTTTCTTCGACAGGCTATACAAGTCTAAAATCGACTACCTCTCAAACCTCTGCTAAATAGCACCTATAAATTGAACGAAGCAAAGTCGTTTTGTATACTGTATTCAACAACAATACACGATACGAGAAGGCCTTAGCAAATAGGTGTTTAAATCCTGTTTTATGCAGACAGAAAGACGTCATAGGGACTCACCGATTACCGTGGGGATAATAAATGCTCCACATTCGAACAGTATCAGAGACTACGTGTGTTATGTATTTCAGCCAAAATGTTATTCATCTTGTCACTTCATATGCTATATAACTACATTATGCAAGTGACGAGATGCAGCGACATATGCCAGCCAATATATTGTGCAACATATTATTTGTGGCTTCTGCATTTAAATTCACTAAGGGAATACATATAAAAAATTTTAAAAAATAAAAAGTATGACTACCCCAAAAGCCTGGAGATAAATAGAACGGAAGTCTGACCGTTTCCACACAGGCAGCGAACTAAACACCAGGTCCACTGTTTCAACCCTGCAACATTAGTGCCACAGAGCAGGTGCCCAGATCACGTCATAGAAGGGACGAGAAGTCTAGAAGACAACAGCGCCAAGAGACTAAGGGACACAAAGGACGACGGAGAAACGTCACGATGACGTGATCATGACAACAGAAGAATACGCTGTGGGATTATCAAGATGAAAGGTCGTGCATTTAGATTCTTTAGGAAAATTGGTGTGGCTACGGAATTGTTGACAATATATCAGTGGATAGTAAGTTAATGACACATCTAAGTATGTGTCACGGAAATTCTTGGAGTTGTCGATCGATGAAAGACTGTCGCGCCATTTGTCTACAGGCGGCAGCCATCCTTTGAAGTTGGAGACAGACTGTCCTGGTGAAAGTCGGCAAGACCTTTTGTTGTGGAGAAAAGATTCTCTAGATCACAGGCCGGCAAGACTTGTTGATGTACCGGGACAATTCCCCAGATGAAACGGGACAGCCGGCGAGTTGTTGACATCGAGTCGAAAAAGGAGAGAGAAAAATAACTTCTCGACGCCTAGTGCCAAGTCAGATTTGTGACGTCATTCAGACACAGTATTAAAACAGTCTGGATAAACAACTTTGGCGGGAGTTGACCAAATGTTGTGAGACAACAAGGATGTGTGTGATGTTCCTGATTTGATTAGGGAGAGAGACTACAGTGTCTCATGTTGATTTACATCGGCGGACATTTAATCCATTGTGTTATTTCAGTAGTCTCGATTTCAAACAGGAATAAATATATGGTATTTAATTAAATAGACCCAAATTAGATTATTCTTAGGAATCGAGTGTAGGTAATGTGCGTTGATGAGAACGTATTATAGGAGTGTCGGCAGTAGTAGGCTATCACGTTGCTTAAACTAGCTAGTGTGAGATATCAATTAACTTAGTGAGTTAAGAACAATGTAGTGGGATGATATTTAGGGAGATTGAGGATGGTTTGGGGGATATAGGAAATGTCAAGTGGTAGGATCTTCCAGTAGGGTATCTACTGGGTTTCTGCACTTTTCCTTTAGTCTTTCCTTGTCTTACCATGACTCAGACCGATGTGATGAGCTCCTCTGCCTTATGACAGAGTTTAGTTCTCTGTTATATATCTGAGTGCAGCCGTCGGCCTACACTCACCTAATAAAGGTCGGAATCGGGTTGCTCTCACCAGTGTGTTCTCTCTTCAACAGGTCCCACTATGTTTTCCAAAAAGTAGCAGAAAAGTATGGCTCGATTATTGAAGGCGGTTTTTTTACTCAGCGGCTTTTGCACTGGGCCCATAACCCAGAGGGTCTGCAAGAACCTGGCCTCTGCTGAGCGGGAACCGGTGATCATCGAAGATTGATTCCTCAGAGGTAGTTCTCATCATAGTAAAGTGAAGACACTTACAATACCACCAGTAACAGGAACAAGGGTAGTTATATAGAGAACTTGAAATTGAACATTGTGTTTTTCCAAATTGGGAATTCTTGTGAGACATTACCAATTAACATTGTGTGTTACAATTGGGGAATTCCTATGAGAAATAAACTACTAACATTTAGTTTCAAAGTGACAGTAAACATTATTTTACTATACAAGGAGTATCTGATCACAGAACTTGTAGTGACATATTAGTTACACTGTGTGTGTCAGATTCATGGTCAGTATTGGACTATATCCACTATTGGTGACCAGGCATCCGGACTATCCAAGAGCTATTGGAGGAAGTCGACATTTGGCCGGAGAGACGCAGCATTTGGTGAGGTCTTCTGTACTTGATCTATGGTGCTGTTGTGTGGCCAGTACTGTGATGAAGCAGACTTTGCTCCTGAGCTGTTCGGTCTGATTCTGCATACACTCTAGATTATACGACAGACATTCTACACATACACTTTGCACATACCTGACACTTTTCTTTATTAAATTAATTTGTCATTTTTTTTAGAAGCTGGAGATGTACGGTATGTTTTGCGGCATGGTCCAGTGGTAAGAGAGAGAGAGAGAGAGAGAGAGAGAGAGAGAGAGAGAGAGAGAGAGAGAGAGAGAGAGAGAGAGAGAGAGAGAGAGATCCAAGGACTGGCGCTGACGGGGTGTTGTGGACAGAAAGCTAGGAGATCCTCAAGATAACGAGATGGGGTTAAAAGAATGTGGGTGTTGATTCCCCTCACCCCAGGGACGACACACGTATTACGACAGTATGCTACAGGAGTTTAGTAACGCCACGGATTCAAGAAACGACGGGCAGAACCTGGACAGGATCGGATCGGTATAACTAGCGGAGATAGCCGGGATGAACGAAGGAAGGAGAGGTCTGAAAGAGTAACAACAATCGCGAACAGGTTTGAGTAATTTATCTTAAGGTACATATAAATTACATTCCGTCCTGGTAATAACAGGCCATGTAATAGTGCCATGAAAGATATATATGATAACTCTGGCAGCTACGAGATTAAAGTAGTATTCGCATTGTAAACTCTGAGATTGTTTCATCTTTTAAAGTTCACCGTTAGCTCCAGTTACTGTTATATTCATTCCGTTATCATGGAGCCGAGTACCGACTGTTAAGTTCACATATATAGATGGCAAATCATATTGAAGACGGACTTGCAGTCTGGTAATTAGTCTCCCGTTGCTTTTGTTTGTTTCGTTCGCTGGCTTTGAACTCAAGTGTAGTCTATACACGAGCTACTATTTCTAGAGCACTGGGATGATGTTTACATGTGGAGTACCTCAAGGCTCTATTCTTGACCCTGTATTATTTGCCATATTAACGATCTACCTTTCTATCTTTCGTCGTACTGCGATCCATTTGCAGACAAGTGTGCATTGTATACAAACGCTGGAAACTGTCATTTACTGGAGTCGTCTTGCAACAAGAATTAAATGACGTAGTTATGTGGAGCTATGCAAACCGTATGCAAATTAACATCACTAAAACACAATCTATATTATTAACAACAAGACAAAGACTTCAAACTCTAAATTCACACAAATCATTTCAACTTCACGTGGATAACATGACAGTAGAAAGTGTAACTGAGTACAAAGCATTAGACCTCATCGTTGATAGACACCTAACCGTTAAGTCACATGATCAAGAGCTAGTTAAACAAACACCGAGAAAAGTCTACCAACTCACCAAAATTAAAAATTTCCTTTATGAAGACACGAGGAAGATATTCTATACTTCTCACATACAGACACATTTTGACTACTGCTCTACAATCTGGGACGGTTGTTCCAATCCAATCACCAAGCGATTTTACTCACTCCAGAAACGGGCTATGAGTTTAATTTATAGTAAACACATAATTGACAATCTTAGGCTACATAAACTAGGTACTTTCGTTCCCATTTGCCGTATGTTACCGGATATTTTTTTCCGTTAAGTTTTTTTTTTTTTTTTGGTGTCTCCATTTAAAGGATATATAGAGTACTCGTTACGTTAAATTCCCCGATTATTTCAAGTTCGCGTTAAAAAAGGGACCAATTACTTTATATAGTTTTTCCCCTTCGGTTTACGTGTGTACATCTCGTGTTTCTGAAATTCGTTTCTCACACAGAGATACAGAGTGACCTTTTCAGACGTAAGTAGACCCACAAATCACGTTTTATGTAGATGTATTTGTTTGTTCTAGTATGTGTTATTAGATGTATCGTCCAATTTTATGGTAATCTTGTCATTTTTGACTAATAAAGTCGTGAGGATCATCCCAAACGAAAATGATGAAAATTGTATGCTCTGATGTGATAATTCAATGGCCGGAAATAGCCGTTTCCTTGTCAGTGATGACTATTTAATATTGTTATGGAATATTCACAGCGATTTGTATGCCAATGAATGCATGATTGCATTCAACGTCAAATTTAGTATTTGTGCACACATTTTCATCACTCTGCATGGGTCGGATCATTGATAATTTTTAATCTTTCCAACGGAACATCTTTTGTCAAAATGCATCTATCTACGCTGGCTGACAAGACTCGCCGCGTGCAGTCTGACGTAATCACGGCATGACGTGATGTATATATCTGTGTGTGTGTGTGTGTGTGTGTGTGTGTGTGTGTGTGTGTGTGTGTGTGTGTGTGTGTGTGTATAAACTGGCTGAGTTATAGGCCCTTGCGTTAGACAGCGGCTGTGTTAATCTCATTGACGACAGTGCAACCAACAGTTGTGTGAGTGTGTAGGTAGGGTCACAGAAAGTGGAAAGTTCAAAACCGTTTTCTTTATATCTTTATTGTAAATGATAAATTTACACACAAACATTAATATCTCGGCTTAAAATTGACCCACAGACTTGAATAATCTATCCTTGGATTTATTTTATTTTTTTCAAGAGCTATCCAACTATGCAGGTTATATAATTAAAAAGCAATTTAGAAAAAGTTACTAAAGTGGCTAACATAAACGCATTCAGTTATTACCACTCCGCAAATACCTATTTTTTAACAAGGCCAAACTAATTTACAAAATCCTACATCGGAATGGCACAAATTACCTTTGGTCATCGTTTAAATATAATGCTAGACACAGTAAACAATAAATATATTACACACCCTGAAGCCTAGGATATACTTACACAAAACAAGCTTAACGTACTCTGCAGCTCAGCTGTGGAACAATCTTCCACAATACATCAAAGATATCACCAATCCCTATTCATATAATCGCATATTATTCGAAGACTATCTCAGTACGGATTACCTTCACCCTTAATAATAATAATAAAAATAAAAGTGATATTAATAATAAAACCCTAGTAAAACAGCCAGGCCCCTTTTGGTAGACCAGTATATTCCCCATAGCTAATAACAACTGCCACATCATTCACTAATATTAGTGAGTCATATAGTATTGATTTATGCATTTCCCCCATGCCTTTATAATGCACATCTTTTATATTTTTGTTGTTTTCAGTTAGCCTCGAATGATGTGTGGATGAAATAATGTATGAAAGAGTGATAGAAGGACAGAATGTTAGACAGGCCTTCTTGCCCAATTCTTAACCCTTTAACAATAAAGTGTGTTCACTCGTTAGCGTGGATTAGTTTTCCCTATTACCATTGTCCCTCGCCATTAGGTGAACCCACTCCGACTTCAGAGGTACTTGTAATTTACGTACCCAAGTCAAGGACAAGAAGTCAACATTGTAGTCCAACTGGCCGGTGTAGGGGTTCAACTCAGTACCTCAGAATCAACACACCGGATGTTGAAGAACGAGCTCTCTTATCCATTCTGCCATGCTGACCCACGTTTCCTGTTGCTGCACCCAGAGTCGGCCACATGACCGTCATCCCATGCAAGCGTGTTCATGATTGCACATTAAACAAACAAACCAGCGAAAATTCTCTCTCTCTCTCTCTCTCTCTCTCTGGGGGGGGGGGGGGGGGGGGGGGAGAGAGAGAGAGAAAAAAGATTAAAGGAGTCAAAACGAAAAGAAATGAAGAAATCGGTGCAGGAAATTAAATACTCTATACCATTAAAACTCGTGGGAAAGTTTTAAAACAACAAACAAAAACAACTAGGAAATGTTTTTCACTCCCCCCCCCCCCCCCCCCCCTTTCCCCCCAATTTCTCTAGGCTAGACCAGGAAACACAAACAGCAAAATGGCTGGCAGAACTGCAACACGACAACAACAACAAACACAAAGTGTTTACAATCTAATGAATTGCAACATGTATAACTGGAATAAGGCCGGACATGGTTAAGATTTCCCCAAAAAATAACAACGAAGATCAGAGACCGTTCCAGGGCTTGTTGCTATTCATCTCCACAAAATGGCCCATGTTACTGGCACTGATGTTAGTTCTCGTCTGACTACTGATATTCTCACGTTGTAAGCAGAAGTCAAAGTCCCATGTTACTGGCACTGATGTTAGTTCTCGTCTGACTACTGATATTCTCACGTTGTAAGCAGAAATCAATGTCCCATGTTACTGGCATTGATGTTAGTTATCGTCTGACTACTGATGTTCTCACGTTGTAAGCAGAAGTCAAGGTCCCATGTTACTGGCACTGATGTTACTGGCACTGATGTTAGTTATCGTCTGACTACTGATATTCTCACGTTGTAAGCAGAAATCAATGTCCCATGTTACTGGCATTGATGTTAGTTCTCGTCTGACTACTGATATTCTCACGTTGTAAGCAGAAGTCAAGGTCCCATGATACTGGCACTGATGTTAGTTCTCGTCTGACTACTGATATTCCCACGTTGTAAGCAGAAGCCAAGGTCCCATGATACTGGCACTGATGTTAGTTCTCGTCTGACTACTGATATTCTCACGTTGTAAGCATAAGTCAAGGTCCCATGGTACTGGCACTGATGTTAGTTATCGTCTGACTACTGATGTTCTCACGTTGTAAGCAGAAGTCAAGGTCGCATGTTACTGGCACTGATGTTACCGGCACTGATGTTAGTTCTCGTCTGACTACTGATATTCCCACGTTGTAAGCAGAAGTCAAGGTCCCATGTTACTGGCACTGATGTTACTGGCATTGATGTTAGTTCTCGTCTGACTACTGATATTCCCACATTGTAAGCAGAAGTCAAGGTCCCATGTTACTGGGACTGATGTTAGTTCTCGTCTGACTACTGATATTCCCACGTTGTAAGCAGAAGTCAAGGTCCCATGATACTGGCATTGATGTTAGTTCTCGTCTGACTACTGATATTCTCACGTTGTAAGCAGAAGTCAAGGTCCCATGTTACTGGCACTGATGTTAGTTCTCGTCTGACTACTGATATTCCCACGTTGTAAGCAGAAGTCAAGGTCCCATGATACTGGCATTGATGTTAGTTCTCGTCTGACTACTGATATTCTCACGTTGTAAGCAGAAGTCAAGGTCCCATGTTACTGGCACTGATGTTAGTTCTCTGACTACTGATATTCCCACGTTGTAAGCAGAAGTCAAGGTCCCATGATACTGGCATTGGTGTTAGTTCTCGTCTGACTACTGATATTCCCACGTTGTAAGCAGAAGTCAAGGTCCCATGTTACTGGCACTGATGTTAGTTCTCGTCTGACTACTGATATTCCCACGTTGTAAGCAGAAGTCAAGGTCCCATGTTACTGGCATTGATGTTAGTTCTCTGACTACTGATATTCCCACGTTGTAAGCAGAAGTCAAGGTCCCATGATACTGGCATTGGTGTTAGTTCTCGTCTGACTACTGATATTCCCACGTTGTAAGCAGAAGTCAAGGTCCCATGTTACTGGCACTGATGTTAGTTCTCGTCTGACTACTGATATTCCCACGTTGTAAGCAGAAGTCAAGGTCCCATGTTACTGGCATTGATGTTAGTTCTCTGACTACTGATATTCCCACGTTGTAAGCAGAAGTCAAGGTCCCATGATACTGGCATTGGTGTTAGTTCTCGTCTGACTACTGATATTCTCACGTTGTAAGCAGAAGTCAAGGTCCCACTTCCGCAGGGGGCCTGGATATATGGTGCTAGTCCCAGTCCTTGAATGATGTAGTCAAGTCACACCAGCCGCCCTTAAGTCCCAAAACATTTCCTGGCATACACTGTAGATGGGGCGAGTGTGGCGAGTAACCACCAGCGATTGCCTTGAAGAGGCTAATGAAACCGGTATGAATGTTCACTACAAGCAATAACAAGATACCAAAGACCGAGATCTACGGAGCGACATGTACGCCTACGCCATTTGGCAAAGCGTGCAATTATCATGAATTTAGGCTGGATCCATATGGGAGTGTAGTCCAATGTTTAAAATGCCCCGCCTCGACGGGGATTCGACCAGATGACCACCGGACAGACAGGCAAGCCTACTAACGACTGTACCACCGCTGCGCCCATTCTCGTGATGTGATATATAAACAATTCTAGTTATATGCTTACTTTGAACAATTCCTCCCACATGCCTTTCTAATTACCACTTCATTTCCCGTGGCTTTTTGTTAAGTGTTCAACGTTCAAATTCCGAATTTGCAGATGCCTGTCAGTTGCGGCCACTGCAACTAAAGTGTGTCGGGCAATTAGCTTGTGAACGGTTGTCGTGGCAATGAGTAAATGAGTGACAGTGGCAGCTAGAAGACGGTTCCCGTGTCAGCGAGTGAGTGACAGTGGCAGCTAGAAGACGGTTCCCGTGTCAGTGAGTGACAGTGGCAGCTAGTAGACGGTTCCCGTGAGAGGGAGTGACAGTGGCAGCTAGAAGACGGTTCCCGTGAGAGTGAGAGACAGTGGCAGCTAGTAGACGGTTCCCGTGTCAGTGAGTGACACTGGCAGCTAGAAGACGGTTCCCGTGAGAGTGAGTGAGCGATAGTGGCAGCTAGTAGACGGTTCCCGTGAGAGTGAGTGACAGTGGCAACTAGTAGACGGTTCCCGTGAGAGTGAGTGACAGTGGCAGCAAGTAGACGGTTCCCGTGAGAGTGAGTGACAGTGGCAGCTAAGTAGACGGTTCCCGTGAGAGTGAGTGACAGTGGCAGCTAGAAGACGGTTCCCGTGTCAGTGAGTGAGTGACAGTGGCAGCTAGAAGACGGTTCCCGTGTCAGTGAGTGACAGTAGCAGCTAGTAGACGGTTCCCGTGTGAGGGAGTGACAGTGGCAGCTAGAAGACGGTTCCCGTGAGAGTGAGAGACAGTGGCAGCTAGTAGACGGTTCCCGTGTCAGTGAGTGACAGTGGCAGCTAGAAGACGGTTCCCGTGAGAGTGAGTGAGCGATAGTGGCAGCTAGTAGACGGTTCCCGTGAGAGTGAGTGACAGTGGCAACTAGTAGACGGTTCCCGTGAGAGTGAGTGACATTGACAGCTAGAAGACGGTTCCCGTGTCAGTGAGTGAGTGACATTGGCAGCTAGTAGACGGTTCCCGTGAGAGTGAGTGACAGTGGCAGCTAGAAGATGATTCCCATGTCAGTGAGTGAGTGACAGTGGCAGCTAGTAGACGGTTCCCGTGAGAGTGAGTGACAGTGGCAGCTAGTAGGCGGTTCCCGTGTCAGTGAGTGACATTGGCAGCTAGTAGACGGTTCCCGTGAGAGTGAGTGACAGTGGCAGCTAGTAGACGGTTCCCGTGAGAGTGAGTGACAGTGGCAGCTAGAAGACGGTTCTCGTGAGAGTGAGTGACAGTGGCAGCTAGAAGACGGTTCCCGTGAGAGTGAGTGACAGTTGCAGCTAGTAGACGGTTCCCGTGTCAATGAGTGAGTGACAGTGGCAGCTAGTAGACGATTCCCGTGAGAGTGAGTGACAGTGGCAGCTAGTAGACGGTTCCCGTGAGAGTGACAGTGGCAGCTAGTAGACGGTTCCCGTGTCAGTGAGTGAGTGAGTGACAGTGGCAGCTAGTAGACGGTTTCCGTGAGAGTGAATGACAGTGGCAGCTAGAAGACGGTTCCAGTGTCAGTGAGCGAGTGACAGTGGCAGCTAGAAGACGGTTCCCGTGTCAGTGAGTGAGTGATAGTGGCAGCTAGAAGACGGTTCCCGTGAGAGTGAGTGACAGTGGCAGCTAGAAGACGGTTCCCGTGTCAGTGAGTGACATTGGCAGCTAGAAGACGGTTCCCGAGAGAGTGAGTGACAGTGGCAGCCAGTAGACGGTACCCGTGAGAGTGAGTGACAGTGGCAGCCAGTAGACGGTTCCCGTGAGAGTGAGTGACAGTGGCAGCTAGCTTGCTTGCTTGCTTGCTTGCTTGTGTTCGTTGGCTTGAGCTCCAACGCGAAGTCCTGTATGTCGGATGAAGGCATCCTGTTGTCCAACATCAGTGTGATGTCATACAGGACCTGAGTTTTGCGTGAGTATCCGTTGTCCCATGTCTGGCTTATTGGTGTGCAGACTGGTGGTTCCTCGCCGTACAGGCAGACACTCTCCGACTTCGGAGGAAGTGGCAGCTAGAAGATGGTTCCCATGTGAGTGAGTGACAGTGGCAGCTAGAAGACGGTTCCCGTGAGAGTGAGTGACAGTGGCAGTTAGAAGACGGTTCCCGTGTCAGTGAGTGAGTGACAGTGGCAGCTAGAAGACGATTCCCGTGTCAGTGAGTGAGTGACAGTGGCAGCTAGAAGACGGTTCCCATGTCAGTGAGTGAGTGAGTGACAGTGGCAGCTAGAAGAAGGTTCCCGTGTCAGTGAGTGAGTGACAGTGGCAGCTAGAAGACGGTTCCCGTGTCAGTGAGTGAGTGACAGTGGCAGCTAGAAGATGATTCCCGTGTCAGTGAGTGAGTGACAGTGGCAGCTAGTAGACGGTTCCCTTGTCGGTGAGTGAGTGACAGTGGCAGCCAGAAGACAGTTACCGTGGCAGTAAGTGGGTGACACTGACAGCTAGAAGATGGTTCCCGTGACAGTGAGTGGGTGACAGTGACAGCTATTAGACGGTTCCCGTGGCAGTGAGGGGTGACAGTGGCAGCTAGTAGACGGTTCCCGTGGCAGTGAGTGGATGACACTGGCGGTTCCCGTGACAGTGGAAATTAGAAGACGGCAGACAGCGCATGATGCGAGTTAACTTCACGCAGTGAAATCCATTAAACATCGCTTCTTCGTTCTCGGTGAACATGTAAATCTAGCTACAAATCTGCTTAATTTTACACGTGGCCGCAACAGACAGACAAGATGCATTTATCCGCAGACTACTTGTGCTGGCACGTGCATTTGCTAGGTCAAACCGGCACGAATGTTCACCACAAACAGCAGTATCTGAACCAGTGCAGTTATTTACCCTATACTGTGAGTTACGTTTGTCCAATATGCGTTCAACAATATTGCGTGATATGCTAAATAATGACGGAATGTAGCTGTTTGTGCAATCAAAGGTGAGCGCAAAAAAACTGTACATTCCTTTTTCCCATAAAGCGAATACTTAACCAGCATACCAAAACAAATCAGTTTAGATGTATTGGCTGACTCAGTTCACATGGGAACCAGTAGACGCAGTGGCGTTGCCAGGTTCTAACGTCAAGGGATTGACTTTCATCCTAGACATGCTTCCTCGGCGACTCAGAGAGAATGCTCAGCAATATCGAGGTGGGTTGGGGTCGAATACAGTGAATCTCTGAGAAGGAAAAGACTGACGAAAAACAGCTTTATTAGAAGCCAGCTCAAGAGTGTGTAAGAGGAAAAGATAAAGCTGACTACTGTGAAAACAGGACAGGCAATGAACCAGGTTTATATAGTGAATGTCACCAGAGGCAGGACAATTAAACTAATCAAGTGATGACTGAGAATCTGTAACATAGACGAGGGCATCCGAGCACTTACAGACTGAATGATTCGATGTGCAGGGAGGATATTCTGAAGACTAACTTCTTCTTCTTCTTTCGTTCGCTTGAAATGTGTCTATAACTGCAATGTTGTCCCATTAATGAATTTAACTGCCTTTTTTAATTCACTCAGTGGTCCATGTAGTTTTTCTTCCACTGTTGTTTCTCTCGGCCAGAAGGCTTGCCTAAATACGTCGTATTTTGGACAGTCTTGGAGTATGTGATCTGCTGCTTGCGGCGCCAATCCATGTGTGCACATGGCTGATACGCCAATCTTGAACTTGGTATTCATATGATTGCGTATTCTATAGTGTCCTGTTTTGAGGTACAGAATAATTATATGTTTTGGTCCATCCGTAATATGGTAGTCACCTTAAGCAGGTTTTGGTGGCTTTCTAACTGATTCGATCATTCTTTTCTTTTGGTGGTATGTTATGGGTACACCAGTTGTTATTTTTTTTCTATTGCTCCTTCCTTAACAAATCGACCAGCTCTCTCTTTAAAAAATAAAAAAAGTCTTAAAAGTCGAGAGGATCGGCCTCATTGCAACGGGTTTTATCCCATACAGCTCGGTCTCTTTCCGCAAAAATGGGGAGGGGGCGGGGCGAAAAGCGTCACACAAATCACGAACTCCGTAGCTCCAGCGACAACCTCCAGGAGTCTCCGAAAAAATGCACCAGTGAACCGAAGTCGTAGCCCGGAATCGAACCCACAACCTTCGGAGCGCGCGGCAGACTGCTTCATCACTACGCCACGGAGACTCTCAGATCAGCTCTCTCGTTTCAGGGTACTCCACAGTGGGATGGTATCCACTGAATGGTGATCTTAAGCTGGCTGGAAAGTTCAGAAAGTAGTGTCCACAGTATTGACAATGTCCCAATCAGGAGCGCCTCAAGTACTGATTTTGCATCTGCCTTTAGCACACCAGGTTGTGTACCATGGCTGATATTTAGTAGCTTCTCTGTTGCTATCTTGATTGCCTGGATTTCTGCATCATAGTTATGGTAGTACTTTCCTGTTGGTACTCTGGCGTTATCCCTAGTATTATTTGGGTATTCTATGTACACTCCCGCTCCTCCATTTCGAACAGCATTTTGTGCTGACCCATCTGTGTAGACTCGGATACAGAGGTCCTGTGGGTATTCGTCATCAATGAAACTGAGAGTAGCTGTTCTGCGCTGCACACTCTTTTGTTCTTCCTTGTCAAATATTCCTTTCACTTTTGTCTGGGTGTAGTTGGTGTTACTAATTTTGGAATAGTTTTCAGGGGGATACCAAATGTGGGCAGATCAGTTGTTTCTCTGGAGTGTCGTTTGGCCTGGTGGATAAAACTGCTTCTTTTCAACCGCCCCGTAGCAAGATTTTCAAATCTTTTGTTCATATGGTGGCCCGACATGCTGGGGACCTTTTCTGCTTGTGCTAGCGTTTTCATATCTCTGCGCTCTCTCAGTGCTTGTAACCTCCCCGTCTTCTCCATCTCCACTATGGGAGTTGATCTCCCCCTCCCGTGGTGACTCTAAGTGCTTGGTTTTGCAACCTGTCCAGCTATTGTAGTGTGTTATTTATACTGAACACCACGCAGTTGACCCGTATTCCAGGTGTGGTCGTATTCTCTGTTGATAAACTATGCTAAGTATTTTCCCACTGGCTCCCCATATGGTTCTACTTAGTTTTCTCAGGATGGCTATTTTCCTTCTGGCTTTTGCTACTGCTTTGTTGATGTGCTTTTTCCATGTCAGACGTTCATCAAATGTTACTCCAAGGTATGTTGGTTCTTTATTTTCTTTTAGGGTAATTCCATTTACCTGGATGATGCCTGCCTTTTCTTTTGAAGAAGGTAAATAGAGTGGTTCTGCACTTTTCAGTGTTGGTGCTGACACCATCTATTTGCCCATGCAACTAATACATCTACAGCTCTGGTGGCTGCTGATGCATGTTCACTTGAGCTCCATAAAACCAGTTCATCGGCATACATTGCCGCTTTTATTCTGCCATGCAGCACTTCAGAATGAGACACAGAATTTAAAAGTGAAAAAGAACCCGAAGGGTTAATCTCAAAGCAGCATACAGCAAAGGTTGCCAAGCGACGTCACTATGTGAAAAACGTCACTGCGTAATATGTCATCAACCGGCTAGTTAGGTCTGGGGCTGATAGCAACAAGGCGGCATAAAATTGTCAGAGGCGAATTATTATCGTAAATCCGTTCAGAAGATGTAAATGGAAGAAGTAAACAACCATTTGTGTAAGATAGATGATCAAGGCACACTATAAAGTCAGGAATGAAGGTTGGCCATGAATATTTAGACCAAATTTCGAGAGAATGGCTCAGTGTTAGCAAGTTGTCAACAAACATGGTCTTGTAAGTAGTTACTGTTATGCTGAGCGGCAAGGATGCAATCTAAATAACGATAGGCGGTTAAGCATTATCTTGACATTCGATTAATTAAATGTATATATGATCAGTATTGTGCGTATGCTTATTAACATGGCACCGGTCCTCCCATCAACATGGGAAAGTGAATTTATTGTTTACTGACGTCACAAGCTATTCTATGCAAATAAAAATCGCATTACAAGAAATGTCAGCCTGCCTCAAGTTGTTTGATATTTATTAAAGTTGCTCCTGTTATACTGCTGGACTGTTTTATTGGACGGCGAGCTGAGAATTAAAAAAAAAGTCGCTTAAAAGTCGACAGGGTCGACTTCATTGCACCGGGTTTTATCCCATATGGCTCTGTCTCTTTCCGCAGCACGGAAAGCGTCGCACAAAGCACGAACTCCGTAGCTTTTTAGCGACGGTCCACGGGAGTCTCCTAAACATTTAACTCGTAAACCGAAGGGTGCGGCCCGGAATCAAACCCACAACCTTCGGAGCACGAGTCAAACGGCTTGACCACTTCGCCACAAAGACTCCCGTTAGAGCTGAGAGCTGAGAATAATGCAAAATAACATTCTGGCAAATTCCATGCGGTAGACTAGCAACAAGATCATTGACGAAGATTAGGAAAAGTGTGGGGAACAAGACTCCACCCTGGGGATCACCGTGACGCAGTAGTACTTTCTTACTCTTGAGCCAGTCTATCTATCTGTACTCAAGCTCTTCTGTTGTGCAAGTAAGATTTCACTCGTGTGTACATTCTTCCACTGACTTTATAATTTCTGAGTTTCTACATCAGACCTTATTTCTAGACTTTGTCAAAGGCTTTCTTTAGATCTATCCATGTCGCAAGCACCAGCTTCTTCTCTTGGAATGCATCCTCAATTTCTTGAGAGAGGTAGGTTGTCTCATCTTCCGTAGAGTAACACTGCCTAAAGCTAGCCTGTTGTGGCATAAGAATGTTTTCACAGTCAATGTACCACTGCAGTATGTGATTGATGATGCGCTCCATATAACAGTGTGACTGTTATAGGATGACATGGGAGAGCTCGGACAGAGACTTAAGGAAATTAGAAGGACAAGTAAGAAATATGAAATCATGTTCGGATAAATTATAGTTGACAAAACCTATTTGACAGCGCGCTAGAACGCACAATTTATACGTAGTATAAAATGTGTTATATCCAGGTAATGACGAGACTTCGACGACGGAAGCCGACAAGGCAACAGCAAAAACAAACTGAAGACAGATACTGATGTGATTCCAACGAGAGAGTCGAGTTTAAGATCTGTGAAGCCATGAAAACATCTGGACTGAAAGAGGACAAATGAGAATATAAGAGACAAAAAGACGGATATTTATAAGTCTCAAGGACAGCAAAAAAAGTAGAATTCAATCTGGGAAAATCATGCAAGTTTACTGAAGTTAATTATTATAATTGACTCGAGGATGAAATAAAGAATTTGTTGAATATTAAAATGGTAAGGTTTCCTGAAATTATTTTTCGCATTTGCCACGGATTTTGTGTTGGCAAAACGTTTGTCGTTGTTAGATATCTTTATACAACTGAATCATCGCGAGGTATTATCTTAAATCGAAAATTTCACCACTACAGATAACGTGCCGTCTAAGCGAGCCTCGTGTCAGCCGGGCTTGTTGGTGTAGCGAGGCTGTTGGACTGTGACATCTATTGTTTTGAAGAGACAGTTGGTAAGGCTAATTGGTCTTTGGCTGGAGCCACTGGACCGTATCTCCCTGATTTTAGAAGAAGTATCATGATTGCTTCTCTCCAGGCTTGTGGAACGCTGCCAAGGGACATTCAGCTATTGAAGATCCAACGCATCACCTACTATTTCATTGTCTGGTATATTTGACATTTCTATTGAGTCTCTTATTGTTTCTCTGGACTAGTTTAGATATTGTTATCTTGTGCAAATGAGTCTGCAATATGGTCAGCTGCTTTCCTGTTAAGATGTTTCCGTCTTTATGTAGTACAATCTTCGAGTGTCTCCCCTGCCCTTATCATTAAGTTGGTTTACTAGGTTCCACAACTTTCTTGTGTCTCTTTCAAAGTGGCTACGTTTTCTCCTACCAGATTGTCCGCTGAGCCCGCAGCTTGGCCCTTTGAAATTTGGCTTTTTGCGTACAGACATTTATTGTGGTGCTCTTGGCTGGGTTTGACCTTTGTTTGCTTTCTACACACTTCCACGTCATTATGCATCTGTTTTAGTTCACTACTCCAGTATGGTTTATATTGTTTACGAGCTCCTCTTGGTACTGTTTATCGTAGCGTCGTAGTATGTATATTCCGAACTTTTCAACTACTCTATTTATGTCTTAACCAGTATGCTGGTGCAATGTTTGTACATTGCCCAGTCGAAAGTAGAGATGGTGTAGCTTTCACTTACAAGCTCATTTTCTACAGTTAGAAAGAAGATAGTCACCGCCACCAAGTTGTTTCTCAACAATTCGTGTTATGTTTTACTACAGGTCTGGTGAGTGAAAAGCCAGGTCAGGTGTAGTTTTAGTGTGCCATTATCTCGAGTAGAAGGTATGCGGGTCAGAGGGCTTGTTAATCAAGATGAATCTATTCCCGTCCTGCTAGTCTTCCAGTCTCTCTCCTGGTCCGTGGGATCACAGCCCCAGCTCTGCGAGTGGACTGTTTAAATCGCCACATACATTTTTTTCCCCTTTTAATGGCAGTGTGTCCTGCGCCTGTGGGAAGTCACTTGGACAGTAATAATTGGTCAGATGTAGATCAGTATTGCCTGTATTAAGTGTAATTGTCTGTACCTGGCCGTGTAATTGTCTGTACCTGGCCCCTTCCATGTAAACTTCAATTTGGGAAACAGTGGTGTTATTTTTTACAAGGGTCCCTTTCACCTGTCCTTTCGGTAACACTGGTAGCCTCTGATTTTGAAGGCTTTGTTTTCATTGAGATGAGTTTCTTGCAAGCAACACACACTAACGTGTACTTCATTCAAGATGTTTTCTAGTTCTGTTTTTTTTTCCTTTCTGACTCCCTCCGCATTACAGTGCATTATTGTGAATCTTTCTTTGGTATGGCCAGACGCTCCATTCTCATGTCCCCTGGCTCCATGGCACATTAGAAGAATCTCCAGTCGTTTTGGTTGGACCCTTTCGAAGCATAAGGTCCGGCACTGCACCTGCCAGGGGGACCCATAGCAGGTTGAGTACTATAACGTTATGCAGTAATCAACATATTTCATGGCGTAATTGCGTGACATCCTGATTTCTGTGGTGCGCCTCCTGGTTGGTTGCCTCCGTTTTCTGTACATTTCCTTTACTAGAGCAGACTGTGGTCTTACTCGAGTTTAGATATGTATATATGTATGTCTGCGCATGCATATACGTATATAGTATCAAGAGCAGTCTGGTATGTTTGTTTTTACGTCGCCCCTTCTCCTGTTAGTTAAAACAGTTCCACCACGTGAAGACCAGGAGTTGGACGTTTGCTGCCAGAAGTGATGAATGCCTAAGCCATTGGGATATTCTATAAGGTTGGGAGATCACCCTAACTCTGCGCCCCCCGGCTATATAACAGCAATTTGGAACCGACGACTAACTGAAGTGAGCATGTAAAACCGCGCCGTGGTACATTGAACACGGCACCTAGGATGACTGTTAACTTACACATGAGCGGTCGCTTCCATCTTTCCCTACCCTCTTAGATACGCCACTGAGTAGACACCAGAGAACATACTCGACCGTAGAAAAACAATTAAAGCACGATAGAATAGAATTCGTTATTTCCTACAAATGTATTTCAAAGGTGCTGTGCATGATGTCAGAAGCAGAAGTTCAACCTGTTATGTGGAATGAGACCTACTTGCTCCTTCAAGTCAAATGAAACGCCAACTGGAGACTCAAAGACTAATCTAAACTTGTGTAATGAACAGGAAAATCTAACAAATCTTAAGGAAGACAAAATATATATAATAATAAGAAAACGGGCACTGTTTATCTAGATACAGGCTGCATATCGGGATGCTACTACTAGAGCAGGTCGGCGAGAGTTAACCAAGAAATTGCTTGGTTTAGATTAATGGCATCGTGTTTTGATGAGTAGATAGATACATTTTCACATTCACCACTTCAACTGTAATACTCATCTTTGATAGCATCGATAGTCCGGTTGATGATCCATGGGTTTCCCATTCACCCATCCAACATATTGTTCATACCCACTAACCCCCACCAAAACGTGTACACACATACCAACCCACAAACACCTACAGTCACGTACATACACACCAACCCACAAACACCCACACTCACGTACATACACACACCTAGTCACACCAACAACAACAAAAAAACCACCAACACGCACATACACACACCAACCCACACACATACGCACAAACGCAGTAAAAACACACGTGCGCGCATACCTCCACGTATTCACGAATGCTCAATGACAGCGGCAACTCACTGAGTGGTTTCCAAAGGTAAACAGCCGAAGTTAATGTTCGTAAAAATATGCTTCAGAGGAATACACGTGTTCAATGGGCAACTGCTGTTTTTCTTATTTATCTATATTAATTAGTGTTTGCTCATAATTCTCTCCCTCCCTACCTCACACACAAAGACAGACAGACAGACAGACAGACATACGCAACTCAGCCTGCAATTGCCATAGTAACTGACTGATTGATTGATTGATTTAGGAACCGACATCACAGCATTCGGGGCATTCCCATAAACGCTCCGTCCACATCCTCAGCAGCCAGCGAAGAGTTCCAACACCAATAGTACCAGTCGCAATCTGATTATATGTCCGTCTCGCCTTTCCTCTGAGCATCGAGCGTCGGCCAGATCCCCCTCGTCACTCCTTGCTGTCTCATTCTTGCCAGACCATGGTAATCCATTTGCTCCTCCGAGGTGTACATGTGCTCCCACAAGGCCGCAACCACGTCTGCCTTGTCATGTATCAATACTCCACCAAGTTCTGCAGATCCAGCCAATCTGTCCGTCTGTTCATTTCCCAGCACACCGGCATGCCCTGGAGAAAAGATCCAGGCGATGCTTGTCATCCGTGACCTCCGAAGCGAAGCAAGCCACTCCGCAGAAGCCTGCCTGTCCTCACCCTCGTCAGCATGCTTTCTGAGTCAGTTACAATCACGATGTGTGTGTGTGTGTGTGTGTGTGTGTGCGTGTGGTGGGGGGGGGGGTATTCTCCATCCAGCGGAGAGCCGCAGTGACTGCCTCCACTTCCATTCTTAAGCTGGATGTTGTGGTATCATATGCCAAGCTCTGCTGCACCAAACGTCGACCATTAGCTTTGGCTATGAACCCCCAGCATTGTACAATGGATGGATGGGGGTGTGTCAGTACTACACAGCTCAATGTTTGAAGTACAGTAACAATTCTGTTTCCAACAGTGACACAATAACATTGTAAATTGGATGTTGTTGTGTCAGTACTACAGAGCTCAATGTGTGAAGTACAGTGACAGCTCTGTTTCCAACAGTGACACAATAATATTGCAAAATGGATGATGTTGTGTCAGTACTACAGAGCTCAATGGGTGAGGTACAGTGACAGTTCTGTTTCCAACTGTGCCATAGTAACTTGAATGAGGTACTCGTGGATTTCATTATTTCGGCTTTATCCAGTATGAATTAAGAAAAACAACTTTTAGAAATAAATACTGGCATTTATAGATGTTACTATTTCCACGTTACCAGGTGTTCCGCAATGTAAGCCTAGCGAACATGCCATAGAGGACCAGTAGACGTGACACAAACTAGCAACATGTGTGTGCATGTGTGTGTGTGTGTATGAGAAGTAGATTTTCTACTGGTATTCCTACTCCCTGCTCCTAGCCAGCCAGACACGCACATGCACGCCCCCCCCCCCCCCACCCCACTTGTAAATCAATGAAGCGGCAGTGAGGAGATTACAACAGAGACTTGGTATATGTCTGTTGTCTGTCGCCCTTTATTTTATCATAACCCCACCTGGCGTGTCTGTAGGGTCGCAGGTCATGTTTTCCAGTACCTCGTGGAACAAGTAAACAGAAGAACAGTGACGGTACAAGAGAGGAAAATGTGCTAGCAGAAGTTTGCCAGGATATACATATACTCGCCCGAGCACACAGACGTTCACGGTAGCTTCATAAACATTAGCAACCGCATAAAGAGTCGTGCCAGAATATACCGATAAATGCTATCTAATGAATGACAAAAGTTCCTTTGTATTTGTGTGTGTATAAACAGGAGTTCCCGGACAGGGTGTTCTTGTCGTACTAAATATATCACGCGAGCGGGTTAAAAATAGGTGTTGACTGGAAAGGTATTCAATACGATTGTAGCACGGAAAGGTGGCACCCTTAGTGCGAACTGGCGCGCTACAAATAACAGTAACAGTAAACAAGATATGCCAAACATAGGTGCGAGCGCACACATATTCAACATACGAGTCATGCCAGCAGTCAGCACAAATTACGTGTCTATATTTTCTCAGATCTCTTCAGTTACGGCTGGATCAACCAGTCTACTTCTAAGACGTAAATTATTTTAGTAAACGGACCAGCTGACAGTGGTCAGAGTCTGGTCAGAGTCACGACCTGGCTGCTTCAACACTGCAAATGCATCTTCCAAATGCCAAAATGACACACACACATTCTGTCTATGACCTCACTCCAGGCAGATGCGTTCTGCCTTCTGCCTGTTTTACCAATCCACACATGCTGTTTACGTGTAGAGGTTGGGTGGTGGAGGAGGGGGCAGGGGGGAATCAATGTGTGTTCCTAGGCCAGATACTCGGTAGTGGGGAATCCGTGTTTGTTTTTAGTATACCCTTCGTGGTTTCCTTTATCTTCCTCTGGTTCTCTACCCATATGTTTGTTTATTTGCATGTTGCATGCTCTTGTCTGTTGGCAGAGTCCTTGTGTTTTACAGGCTGGTTGGCTTTGATTTCGAGCGTAGTCCACGGACATGCTAGCACTAATACTACTAGAAGATGTGACTATTTGCCAGTGCATGGCTCTGATTTCCCTATTAACAGTGTCCCTCGTCATCAGGCGAACCATTCTCTGACTTCATGGGTACTTGTAATTTATTCTTTATAGGTACTTGTAGTTTATTCTTCAAAGTACTTGCAATTGATTCTCATAACATTGTCGAAACAACTTTAGTTGTTATCTGTGGATGAATTTCATGTGTGATGTCATCCTAACCTGTCTTTGGTAATATTTCCCATTCTGCCTCATCTATAAATCCCAATAACCTTTCTCAGTGTCATCTCGTGAGTGATGAGTTCCTTGATAGGATGGTGGCAGAGACAGTCTGGCAGAGATAACAAAGTGCTGGGAGAAAAATACTACTATATCTCTTGTTGTTTCACTTCTATTTTTATCTTAAGATATCTTGCTCAGTGGTCTAGAGGTATGGTGTCCGCCTCGAGTGCTGAAGGTCCCGGGTTCAAGCCCCGGAGAGGACCGAGATTTTTTCACGTCGACTTCTAGTAATAAAATTTCCCCTGGTCTCTAGGTAGTGAGACCAGACGCCCGTGTGTACTGTTGCGCACGTAAAAAATCCCTTGACAGTTGGAAATCGAAAAAGAGTAACCTAACGGCGCTGCCCGGGCAAAATTTCGAGTTAAAAATCTACCAAAAGTATTTCAGGATCCTCGCCGGTGCTACGGAGTTCGTGCACTGAGCTGAGTTTCTCCAAACTCAGGATTGAGTTTGGAGGAAAACGGAGCACTTATGGGTTACACCCGTGTGCCGTGATGTTGATCCATCGACTAAACTAAACTATCTTAAGACATTTGAAAACTGATAAGTCTCTTAGCAGTTTGTTTTTGACTACTTTTCTTACATTTTGTCCTCTGAAAATGCTGTCTAGATATTTGAACTCTGAAACTTGTTTTACTGTGGTGCTGTTTACATGTATATATAGTGGACCTGATGACTCGTTGATTGTATCATTCCAGTCTTGAGTGTGGTGACTGTCATACTGTAGTTTTCATACGTTGTTGATAGTAAATTGATACGTTTTTGTATTTGTTCATCACTTTCATAGATGAAACTGGTCATCTGCAACAAAGTAGCTTGGTGAGAGAGTTGTTTAATTCTTCATCCTAGATTTGTTCAATATCTTGAGATCTTACTTTGATATTGTGCTTCTTTTATTACTCGTACATTATGAAGTAAAGGAGTACCCATGGCATACATCCAATAGTTTGTGTGTGTCCGTGAACCCATGAGTTGTTCATACCCGCATGTAACAATTCTGGTATAATGCTCTAACATTGTTCTTTTATTCCACAGTTTTCTAAAGATTCCTAAAGAAACTTTCTGTCAAATAGGTCGAATGTCTCTTCCTGGTTGACAAGTCTCTTTATATTCGACTGAACTTTTACTTGGTTGCTTCAAAGTGAATGAGGCACCTATGAATGAGGTGAGTGAGGCACCCATGAGTGAGGCACCTGTGAATGTGGCACCTGTGTATGTGGCACCTGTGTATGTGGCACCTATAAGTGAGGCACACACATTTGTATAGTATAGAGGCTGACCCCGAGATCTCTTACCCGTCTGTAATTCACCAAAAAAGATGCCCTTTGGCACTCTACCATCATCCATCCTCCTAACGTGTCCTATCCATCTGAGTCTACGAAGACTGAGCATGTAACAAACCGTCACACAACCTAATCTTTCCAATACTTCAGTATTTGTGATTTTGTCTTGCGACTTAATACCAAGTATTCTTTTCAGACACCGCATATGAAAGCTGTTTAAGTGTTTCTCTTGGTGTAAGTTGACCAGGCTTCACTGCCATAAAGAAGAGTACTTAGGACACAGGCTTGATAGACAAGGATTTTTTTTGTTTTGGCAGTAAGCTTCTTGTTCTCCCAGACTCTTTTTATTAACCTGTTCATTGTTATTGCTGCTTTACCAATCCGGATGTTGATTTCCTGATCTAGGGGTAATTTGCTATTTACCACTGATTCTAGATATGTAAACTAGTCTACCATCTCTAGTTTGGTGTCGCCAATAAAGATTGATGGTACCCCATGTGCACCTTGTGACATAATCTGTGTCTTCATTTTGCTAATTGTCACACCAAATTCAGAACAAGCATTGGAGAATGCAGATAGTAGACATTGCAATTCTTCCTCAGAGTGGGTCATAACTGCAGCATCATCTGCAAAAAGCAACTCTCTGATCAGTACCCTCCTAATTTTGGTCTTGGCTTTCAATCTCCGAGCATTGTAGAGGCCGCCATCTTAACGGAAGTGAAAGTATATACCACCACCGTGATCATGAAAGGCATATTTCAGTAGAAGTGAAAAGTATATTCCATAGAAGGTAGGAGCAAGTACACAACCTTGCTAAACTCCACTCTTGATTTCAAACTCTTCTAAAGTTGCACCATCAAACTTGATCATACCCTTTATGCCTGTGTGGAACGATTCCCCAATGGACAGAAGAGTCAGTGGCCAGCCAATCTACTTTGGTGCCTTGAACAGATCCTCACGACTGACGAAACCAAATGCCTTATCAGTGATGATTTCTCAAGTCAAGGTTTTCAGTGGTGCATTTCTTTTGATCACTGGACCACAGGCCATCTTTATCCCTTCATACATGCTTCTGATGTTTCCCTTATCACTAGCGTGTTGAATGTACTCACATAACTTCATCCAATAGTCATTTGCACACTGCCAGCAGGCAGTGGTGGATCAGAACCTAATTAGCCAGGGGCTGCCCAGCTTGAGACGGGCGGTAGCTGATCAGTGACATCTGTAGGTGTTTCCCACCCTCAGAGGCAACCCGTGGCGCCCCATGTCTACGCCAATTGACAAGGACTTATAACTCGTAACTGCTACCTCTCACTTTGATTCCGAGACCGGTTAAGACCAGGGATGGAGTTATACCTCTCCATAGTACAAAGCCTGTGTAGAAATATAGAGACTATGTATTGTCCATGCAGCATGAACCCTCTCTCGGCCTGCCTAGTTCACTCCAGAGGAAAGTTAATACCAATACATCTGGAACAAGACAAGCTGCAGAAGCTGCTGGATCAGCAAAGCAATGCTTTAACTGTCCGCCTGTCGGAGCTTCGATCCAAGACCAGCTGTCAACCAAGGCTTACGGTTTGGTCTGCCATGCCATGATATTTTGTCTAAGGTTGCATTTCCTCGCACCAGGATAAGGCTTGTACCCTCCCAATTGCTAAGCCATTGACACAATGTGGGGTGTTTAGCGCTCACAGAAAGCAGGTAGTACCATTGCCATAGATCAAGGTTATGTCATGGGCCACCCGGTGCAATCAGGCTACAGCTTCACGCAACCCAGTGAAGATGTAAAGTTCAAGAATCTCGCCTTGCATGAAAATTGCGAGGCGGGGCTGCGGAGGAGAGGACAGCGTCTTCTATGGGCAGTTAGTTGAGCTTGAACCACGTTCAGTGTCTGATCGAGGTCTGAGTATAGTAGAATGGCCAAACAATGAGCCCCTACTTTTATTCATAGATGTGTAGTTATTGTGTCGACTCTGAGTATGTAGTTGTGAAAACGTATATTGTAATTTGTTCAATGCTTGGAGTCAATATAGAATGAAAATGGAGTTGTGTTATTCCAGACATGTTGAGTTCTCTCCAGTTTACGAGTTGTTATGAATAGTCCTGTGCAAGAACTTAAACTTAACTTATGACAATGATTGAAAATTAGTCCAGCGAAAAGAACACAGAGTCGCTAACCAGAAAGGTGCTGACCCAGTCACGTGACCACAGCAGCAACAAATGTCTACTTTGCTTGGCCGTGGAAAAGTCCAGTTATCAGTTCAAGTGCTGGGAAAGAAATGTACAGCACCTGACATGCAATCCAGTCTTAGGTAACTGCAGTGAGCTTACAGCAGTGACCATTAAAGCACACACATTCAGCCATGGACAATAGTATTATTCTAATTCACCAACAACGAGCTATAACAAGCGTGCTATATGAAGAGCATTAACAAGCAGACACTCCCTACCAATGCAGACGCCTCATAGCTACTTAACATAGCAGCAGTATTAATAAACTCCATGACAGGAGCATCATAAACTCCATGGCAACCATCTACTGTCATACAGTAGCTCAGTCATATCTGACTAAGACCTGACAGTATAAAAATAATTCCATAATTCCATTCTCATGTATATAACCAATGAGAATGTCACATAGAATGACAAGTGACATCCCTGTCATACTCCTCTTATTTCAAGTGTATCCATCATTTACCCTCACGATAGATAGTAGAAATGTCAGCAGAGAAAGCAAACTGAAGTATCTGGGGATCACATTTGACAGGAGCCTATCCTTCAAGGACCATGTGGAGACGGTTGTGACAAGATCTCAAAAGGGACTCAGTGCACTTAAAACTATGGCTGCAATGGACACAGAGCAGAGAATGCTTTTCACACTATACCAGCACTTGATCCTCTCAGTAATTGATTATGGATTAGGGCTGCTCACTGTCTCAGAGAGTCAGCTGGTGAAGTTAGAGCGCATACAGAACGAAGCTTTGCGGGTCATTCTGGGATGCACCAGAGACACCCCAGTAGTGTGTATGCGTTATATCCTTGGTCTGCCGACTGTTGCTGGTAGGCTCAAGGTGATGCATGGCGAAGGCATACCTCAGAGTAACTGCAGACACAGACCACCCACTGCATGAGGCGCTGGACGCAGTTAAAGGTCAGCGACTGATAAGAGGGAAATCATGGATGGCTCAGGCGGAGGATACGATCAGATAGGTGTACCCCTTGGAGAACATTAGGCGAGGAGAGGAGTGGGTCAGAGTGCCAGCGGAGCAGTCAGACTTGTGCAGAGTTATAATCACATTAAGCCGAGATGCAGGGAGTGGCCAGCAGGGGCCACGGAAGTGGAAATCCAGCAACTAATTCAGGACAATGCTCACACCGGTGATGTGATTATCTACACAGATGGTTCGGTGTCAAGAGGTGAGAGAAGTGGCTGGGGGTTCATAGCTAAAGCTAATGGTCGACATTTGGTGCAGGAGAGCCTGGCATATGATACCACTACATCCAGCTTAAGAATGGAGGTGGAGGCAGTCACTGCGGCTCTCCGCTGGATGGCGAATACGACACACACACACACATCGTGATTGTAACTGACTCAGAAAGCATGCTGACGAGGGTGAGGACGGGCAGGCTTAATGCGGAGTGGCTTGCTTCGCTTTGGAGGTCACGGGTGACAAGCATAGCCTGGATCTTTTCTCCGGGACATGCTGGTGTGCTGGGAAATGAACAGGCGGACAGATTGGCAGGCTCTGCAGAACTTGGTGTAGTATTGATACATGACAAGGCAGATGTGGTTGCGGCCTTGTGGGAGCATGTGTACACCTCAGAGGAGCAAATGGATTACCATGGTCTGGCAAGAATGAGACAGCGAGGAGAGATGAGGAGATCTGGCCGACGCTTAACGCTCAGAGGAAAGGCAAGATGGACATATAATCAGATTGCTACTGGTACTATTGGTGTTGGAACTCTTCGCTGGCTTCTGAGGATGGGGACGGAGTGCTTATGGGAATGCCCCGAATGCTGCGATGTCGATTCCTAAATCAATCAATCAAACCCTCATGAAGAACTATGCATTTCTTCTTATAAGTTGCTTTTTTTTAAAGTTAATGATCTTCTGTCAGATCCCAGGGTGCCTCCAAAAGATGTCCCCCTTATCAGTGCTGTCAAAGGCCCTTTCAAACCCTTCAACTGTAATGTAATGATCACCTGCTCCACTCAGTGGGGCAAATCATGGGGGAGAGATAGAGTGTGTGTGTACATGTGTGGGTGGATGCGAGTGTGCACATGTGCGTGCGTGTGTGTGCGTACATGCTGCATGTGTGTATGCTGCATGTGTGTATGTGTGTGTGTATTTAAATGGCAGGGTTCAAACAATTATGAATGCAATGCTCCTCAGTTTGTCTTGTTACAAGCCAGGGATGTTAATCCCCTGGCTCTCTGAGCCAATGCCCAGTAGTCATCTACCCTGATATTTGAATAACTAAGACACAAACCATATATTGTACGATTTATTGCCTGGCATATTTCGCTGCATCTCGTCAGGTACATACTGCAGAAGTCACACAATGTAGAGTAAAATAACTAGATACATTGTTCAAGCTGAAATATACACATGTTCACACAGTAATATCAATTGTTTACCATGGTAATTTTAAATTGACTACCATGTCTTTCTGTTTACACTAAATTAGCCTATGTAGATGGATCATTAGGGCTTCTGCAAACTTTAACAAACGACTATTTTGTGTATGAAACAACACGCGAAAAGTGCTGTCTTTATCAATTTCCTGACCGGTTTCCAAGACATGACGTGCAATGGACGACGCCAGAAGTTTATAATTGTGGTGTGTCAACCTTCCCATGATCCCATGACCTGTGTGTAATATCTTGTCAATCCAGTTTGGTATGTGTTCAACAACCCTGCTGTGTAGCAGCAGCTCTGTTCTGCCGATGTAGGTAGACTCGCACCTGCATGTGAATTGGTAAATGCAATCGGATGTGGCGTACAGAGGGGTAGATTCTTTTACTGCTGGGGTGGGAATAGTTGTGATTCTATACCTAATAACTGGAGCTGCAGCACAGAATGTTCGGCCGACTGCTGTAATGAGCCGGTCATGTAGACATTGCATTACGTCATCCCCTCGAAAGGTTAGCTGGATAAATACCTTGAGCTTATTGACTGTAGTTACGTCTAATTTTGCTTTTGGCTGTTGGTAGTCAATTTAAAATTACCATGGTAAACAATTGATATTGCTGTGCGAACATGTGTATATTTCAGCTTGAACGATGTATCTAGTTATTTTACTCTATGTTGTGCGACTTCTGCAGTATGTACTTGACGAGATGCAGCAAAATATGCCAGGCAATAAATCATTGAATCTATGGTTTGTGTCTTTGTTATTCAAATTCACTACAGGAAAACATTGTTTTGATACCCTGATATTGTCATAAGGATCTCGATTTGTTACATGGCTTGCCAGACATTCTGCAAACTCAGTGAACTGAAGTCATTTATGGCATTCTTTGCCTCATGCTTAGTCCCTTTCAATTCTTCCTTAGAACAGCCTTACACATGGTGCTGAGTTGTCATGGGAACACAGGGACAACACTTGGGGCTTTCCTCATCACTTGTGGTGTCTTCCAATAATGCAGAGCCAATATTTGATGCTTTGGTTGTTGTCTCTCCTAAAGAATTGTCATGTTTTGCTCAGGACTATATTTATTCTACTTATCCTTCTTTTTCTTCATTTTCTACTGCTTTGTATACCTTCAGATGTTAATATGAATAAATCCAAGCAGCAGTCAACTTGAGCTTGTTGACATCTTTATAGAGTTTGTCTTCAAATGGAGTGAGTGTAGACCAACAGTTTTCTGTTGTGCATATGTAGGACATTCCTGCAACCAATGTTTAGCTGTCATGTTATCAATCTCAAAGTTACGTTCCTGCAACCAATGTTTAGCTGTCATGTTATCAATCTCAAAGTTACGTTCCTGCAACCAATGTTTAGCTGTCATATTATCAATCTCAAAGTTACGTTCCTGCAACCAATGTTTAGCTGTCATGTTATCAATCTCAAAGTTACGTTCCTGCAACCAATGTTTAGCTGTCATGTTATCAATCTCAAAGTTACGTTCCTGCAACCAATGTTTAGCTGTCATGTTATCAATCTCAAAGTTACGTTCCTGCAACCAATGTTTAGCTGTCATGTTATCAATCTCAAAGTTACGTTCCTGCAACAAATGTTTCGCTGTCATGTTATCAATCTCAAAGTTATGTTCCTGCAACAAATGTTTCGCTGTCATGTTATCAATCTCAAAGTTACATTCCTGCAACAAATGTTTCACTGTCATGTTATCAATCTCAAAGTTACGTTCCTGCAACCAATGTTTCGCTGTCATGTTATCAATCTCAAAGTTATGTTCCTGCAACCAATGTTTCGCTGTCATATTATCTATCTCAAAGTTACGTTTCTGCAACCAATGTTTTGCTGTCATGTTATCAATCTCAAAGTTACGTTCCTGCAACAAATGTTTAGCTGTCATGTTATCAATCTCAAAGTTACGTTCCTGCACCAAATGTTTCGCTGTCATGTTATCAATCTCAAAGTTACGTTCCTGCACCAAATGTTTCACTGTCATGTTATCAATCTCAAAGTTATGTTCCTGCAACAAATGTTTCGCTGTCATGTTATCAATCTCAAAGTTACATTCCTGCAACAAATGTTTCGCTGTCATGTTATCAATCTCAAAGTTACATTCCTGCAACAAATGTTTCGCTGTCATGTTATCAATCTCAAGTTACGTTCCTGCAACAAATGTTTCGCTGTCATGTTATCAATCTCAAAGTTACGATCCTGCAACCAATGTTTCGCTGTCATGTTATCAATCTTAAAGTTACGTTCCTGCAACAAATGTTTTGCTGTCATGTTATCAATCTCAAAGTTATGTTCCTGCAACAAATGTTTCGCTGTCATGTTATCAATCTCAAAGTTACGTTCCTCCAACCAATGTTTCGCTGTCATGTTATCAATCTCAAAATTATGTTCCCGCAACAAATGTTTCACTGTCATGTTATCAATCTCAAAATTACATTCCTGCAACAAATGTTTCACTGTCATGTTATCAATCTCAAAGTTACGTTCCTGCAACCAATGTTTCGCTGTCATGTTATCAATCTCAAAGTTATGTTCCTGCACCAAATGTTTCGCTGTCATATTATCAATCTCAAAGTTACGTTCCTGCAACAAATGTTTCACTGTCATATTATCAATCTCAAAGTTATGTTCCTGCAACAAATGTTTGGCTGTCATGTTATCAATCTCAAAGTTACGTTCCTGCAACAAATGTTTCACTGTCATTTTATCAATCTCAAAGTTACATTCCTGCAACAAATGTTTTGCTGTCATGTTATCAATCTCAAAGTTACATTCCTGCAACAAATGTTTCGCTGTCATGTTATCAATCTCAAAGTTACGTTCCTGCAACAAATGTTTCACTGTCATGTTATCAATCTCAAAGTTACATTCCTGCAACAAATGTTTCGCTGTCATGTTATCAATCTCAAAGTTACATTCCTGCAACCAATGTTTAGCTGTCATGTTATCAATCTCAAAGTTACGTTCCTGCAACAAATGTTTCGCTGTCATTTTATCAATCTCAAAGTTAAATTCCTGCAACAAATGTTTCGCTGTCATGTTATCAATCTCAAAGTTACATTCCTGCAACAAATGTTTTGCTGTCATGTTATCAATCTCAAAGTTACGTTCCTGCAACCAATGTTTTGCTGTCATGTTATCAATCTCAAAGTTACATTCCTGCAACAAATGTTTCACTGTCATGTTATCAATCTCAAAGTTACATTCCTGCAACCAATGTTTCGCTGTCATGTTATCAATCTCAAAGTTACGTTCCTGCAACAAATGTTTAGCTGTCATGTTATCTTCTTCTTCTTTCGTTCGCTTGAAATATGTCTATATCTGCAATGTCGTCTCTTGCATGAATTGAACTGTTTTTTTCAGTTCACACAGTGGTCCATAGAGTTTATCTTCCACTGTCGTCTCTCTAGGCCAGAAGGTTTGCCTAGATATGTTATATTTTGGGCAGTCTTGAAGTATGTGCTCTGCTGTCTGCGACGCCAATCCACATGTGCACATGGCTGTTTCACCAATCTTGAATTTTGTATACATGTGGTTGCGTAATCTATTGTGTCCTGTTCTGAGACGCAGAATAATGACTTGTTCTGGTCTGTCCATAACGTGGTAGTCATCTTGAGCAGGTTTTGGTGGCTTTCTGACTGATTTGATCATTCTTTTCTTTTGGTGGTATGTAACGGGCACATCAGGCTGTTCTTCTTTGGCTCCTTCCTTAGCCAATTGATCAGCTCTGTCGTTTCCAGGTACTCCACAGTGGGATGGTATCCACTGTATGGTGACTTTATGCTGACTGCTAAGTTCAGAAAGTAGTGTCCTTAGTACTGGCAATTTCCCAGAGAGGAGCGCCTCGAGTACTGATTTTGCATCTGTTAGTAGCACCACAGGTTGTGTACCATTGCTGTTATTTAGTAATTTCTCTGTTGCTATCTTGATTGCCTCAATTTCGGCATCATAGTTATGGCAGTACTTTCCTGTCGGTACTCTGGCTGTGTCCCTAGTATTATTTGGGTATTCTATGTACACTCCCGCTCCTCCATTTCGAACAGCATTTTATGCTGACCCATCTGTGTAGACCCGGATCCAGAGATCCTGTGGGTATTCTTCATCAAGGAAGCTGAGAGTGGCTGTTCTGCGCTGCACACTGTTCTGTTCTTCCTTGTCAAATATTCCTCTCACTTTTGTCTGGATTTGTAACGATAGTCTATGCTCATCTTTCCATGGAGTTCGCTCTGGAATAGTTGTTAGGGGGATACCAACTGTGGGCAGATCAGTGGTTTCTCTGCAGAGTCGTTTGGCCTGGTGGATAAAACTACTTCTTTTCAACCGCCCCATAGCTAGGTTTTCAAATCTGTTCTTCATAGGGTGGCCTGGCAAGCTGAGGAACTTTTCTGCTTGTATTAGCGTTTTCATATCTCTGCGCTCACTCAGTGCCTGTGTCCTCCCCATCTTCTCCATTTCCACTATAGGGGTTGATCTCATCCCTCCTGTGGTGACTCTAAGTGCTTGATTTTGCACCTTGTCCAGCTCTTGTAGTGTGGTTTTTGATGCTGAACACCACGCAGTTGACCCATATTCCAGGTGTGGTCGTATGCTTTGTTGGTAAACTTTGCTAAGTATTTTTGTACTGGCTCCCCATGTGGTTCCACTTAGCTTTCTCAGGATGGCTGTTATCCTTCTGGCTTTTGCTACTGCTTTGTTGATGTGCTTTCTCCATGTCAGCTTGCCATCAAATGTTACTCCAAGGTATGTTGGTTCTTTATCTTCTCTTAGGGGTGTTCCATTTATCTGGATGATCCCTGCCTTTTGTTTTGGAGAGAGGGTAAATAGGGTGGTGCTGCACTTGTCAGTGTTTATGCTGACACACCATCTATTTGCCCATGCAGCAAATGTATCTACAGCTCTTTGTAGCAATCTGGTGGCCACTGATGCATATTCATTTGTGCTCCATAGAACCAGGTCATCGGCATACATTGCTGCTTTAATTCCATGCGGTAGGTGAGCAACAAGATCATTGATGAAGATTAGAAAAAGTGTGGGGGACAAGACTCCGCCCTGGGGGACACCGTGACGCAGTAGTACTTTTTTGCTCTTGAGTACATCTATCTGTACTCGGGCTCTTCTGTTGTGCAAGTATGCTTTCACCCATTTGTACATTCTTCCATTGACTTTGCAGTTTCTCAGTTTCTTCATCAGACCTTCTTTCCAGACTTTGTCAAAGGCTTTCTTCAGATCTATCCATGCCGCAAGCACCAGCTTCTTCTCTTGGAATGCATCCTCAATTTCTTGAGAGAGGTAGGTTGTCTGATCTTCCGTAGAGTAGCACTGCCTAAAGCCAGCCTGCTGTGGCACAAGGATGTTTTTACTTTCAATGTACCACTGCAGTCTGTGATTGATGATGCGCTCCAGTGTTTTGCAGAGACAGCTGGTGCTGGTGAGGCTAATTGGTCTGTAGCTAGAGACAATGGAACCATCTTTCCCTGATTTTAGGAGGGGTATCATGATTGCTTCTCTCCAGGCTTGTGGAACACTGCCTAAGGTCCAGCTGTTATTGAAGATCTGCAACAGCTTTGTTTTGGCCTCTGTTCCTAGGTTCCTGATCATTTCATTGGAGATACCATCAGCTCCTGGTGACTTTCTCATTTTCAGTTTTGATATGGCTAGCTCCAGTTCGCTGATTGTGATGGGTGCCTCCAGAACCTCATGTACTATTTCCTTCTGTCCTGTATGTTGTCGTTTCTCTCGAATCTCTTGTTGTTTCTCTGGACTAATTTTGATATTGCTATCTTGTGCGAACGAGTCCGCAAAATGGTCAGCTGCTTGCTTTCTTGTTAAGATTTTTCCATCTTTATGTAGCGCAATTTTTGAGTTTCTCCTTGTGCCCTCGTCATTAAGCTGTTTTATTAGCTTCCACAATTTCCTTGTGTCTCTTTCAAAGTTCAGAGACTCCGTTTTCTCCTGCCAGCTTTTCCGTCTAGCCTGCAGCTTGGCCCTTTGAAATTTGGCTTTTGCATGCTGGAATTTATTGTGGTGCTCTTGGCTGGGTGTGGCCTCTGCTTGCTTTCTACACACTTCAACATCATTATGCAACTGTTCCAGTTCACTACTCCAGTAGGGTTTATATTGTTTACGGGTTCCTCTTGGTACTGTTTCTCGTGCTGCCTGTAGTATGCATTTCCCAAACTCTTCAACTACTTTATTTATGTCTTTCTCAGTGTTCAGGTTTCTAACCAATATGCTGGTGCGATGCTTGTACATTGCCCAGTCTGCTTTCTTGTAGTTCCACCTCGAGAGGGTGCTGCTTTCACTTACAAGCTCATTTTCTACGGTTAGAAAGACTGGCCGATGGTCACTGCCACCAAGTTGTTTCCCAACAACTCGTGTAATGTTCCACTCCAGGTCTGGTGAATGAAAAGCCAGGTCAGGTGTAGTTGTAGAGTGCCATGATCTCGAGTAGAAAGTATGTGGGTCGGACGGCTTGTTAATCAACATGAATCTATTCTCATCCTGCCAGTCTTCCAGTCTCTCTCCTCTCTGGTCCATGTGATCATAGCCCCAGCTCTGCGAGTGGCTGTTGAAATCGCCACACACAATCATTTTTTCTTTTAGTGGTAGTGTGTCCAGTGCCTGTGGGCGGTCACTTGGACAGTAGTAATTGATCAGATGTAGATCTGTATTACCTGTCTTAAGTTTAAGTGTCTGATACTCAGCCCCTTCCATGTAGACTTTGATTTGGGAAGCCATGATGTTATTTCTTACAAGGGTCAGTATCCCACCTTTTCGCCTGTCCTTTCGGTCAGATCGGTAACATTGGTAGCCTCTGACTTTGAAGGCTATATTTTCATTGAGGTGAGTTTCTTGCAAGCAACATATGCTTACTTTTTCTTGGTCCAAGATTTTTTCTAATTCTATTTTTTTGTTGCTGACTCCCTCCGCATTCCAGTGCATTATTTTAAGTCTTCGTTTGGTAAGGCCAGTCATCCTATTCTCATGTCCCCTGGCTCCACAGGACATCTGAGAAGGACCTCCAGTAGTTGGGGTTGGACCCTTTCGAGACATAGGGCCCGGCACTGCACCTGCCTGGGGGTCCAAAGCAGGGCGAGCACCATAACGATTAGCAGTAGTCGACATATTCCATTTTGCGTGATTGCGTGGCATCCTGATTTCTGTGGTGCGCCTCTTGGCTGGTTGCCTCCGACTTCAGCACCTTTCTTTGCTAGAGCAGACTGTGGTCTCACTCGAGTGTAGATGTGTATACGCGCACACACCTGTCTGGGCATGCATGTACGTGCATACACATCTAGAGCATACTGGTTATTTTCCGGCGCCAGGGATTCGCCGTCGCCCCTTCTCCTGTTAGATTAAACAGGTCCGCCGCGTGAAGGCCAGGAGTTGGACTTTTGCTGCATAGGTTATGTATTCACGAGCCATTGAGGTATTTAAGCAATGTTGGGCGCTCACCCCAACACCGCGCCTCGGCTACATACAGCAACATTTGGAACCCTGTCATGTTATCAATCTCAAAGTTATGTTCCTGCAACAAATGTTTCGCTGTAATGTTATCAATCTCAAAGTTATGTTCCTGCAACAAATGTTTAGCTGTCATGTTATCAATCTCAAAATTACGTTCATCAGTATCTCCTATCTGTAGTATTTTTTTTGTTTTCGTTCGCTTGCTTTGAACTCAAGGACAGTCCATATATACTATTTATAGTAGTGATGGACTTAATTTTGTGTGTGAATTAGCTTTCCCTATGAACAGTTTCCCTTGCCATTAGGCGAACTCACTCTGACTTCAGAGGTACTTGTAATTTACGTCCCCAAGTCAAGGACGACAGGTTAACATTTTAGTCTAAATGTCCGGTGTAGGGGTTGAACTGCTTAACTCAGCATCAGCACACCGGATGTTTAAGAACACTCATCCATATCCATTCGACGATCTATCTTTAGTTTAATTAACATGTGATATTTTAGCCTATTCCATTCTGTGCATAGTGTGACTGTTGTTGCTTGTTCTCATTTGTGGAGTTGGTAAAATGCATAATCTTTCTGATGGCCTGGATGCTCGAATTCCCACTTGGTTCTATCATTCATTCTTATAAATCTTTTGACCTCATTATAGATTCTGTCTAAATCAGGATGAGATAGCCTTCCACATTCCTTTGCCAATCTGCCTCTTCATGTCCAGGTATGTTGCAACATCAGAGGATCCACTGATTTACAACTCTTCTGGATTTCTGACATAGTTCATGGAGTGAGCTTCTTAGGCCTGCTAGGTGAGCACTGTTTCAGTATATATATTTCAGTACATATATTTCAGTACATATATTTCAGTATATATATTTCAGTACATATATTTCAGTATATACTTGAGTGTATTAGTTCATTAGCTGCATGCCTGGGGACCAGTGATATACACTGCCAGATAGCTCACAGTGCACATGCTGTCAGCATCCAGATGAAGGGTCTTGATGGGAGATTCTGCCTCCATTGATCACATCATGCAGCACAGCCTTGGTAGAGCCCATATCTAGCTACATGTCGGGTCTGGTATAGCAGGCCTTAGGTAGAACTGATGCCTTGTGAAACATGAACAAGTAGAGCAACAACTTGTCATTTAGTGGGTCCAACCTGAATGTGCACGGCCAATAGCAACAAACTGTGAGTGAGTAGTTGTAGTGCAGTGACTAGCAGATGGTCTCTCAGTCCAGTGGGTATGTGTTCAAATCTCCACTGAGGCCAACGTGGTTATTGAATTAATGTAGACACTCAGGACAACCCAGCCTAAAGTGGTTAGCAGGACCTGTTCTGGGAAGTAAAGAACGCCACTTCATCTACAAATATATGGGGCTGGCATGATTTACACATGTAACAGGCTTGTTTATTTGTACTGTTTACAAGCAAGAAATTATGGGCTTCAGCTGAGTATGTTCAAGTATTGTAAAGAGGTGGTCTTCACAGTTGAAAGTCTCATCAAAGATTAAGAACACAAGGAAAACGTCTCTTTTAAAAAGACCATATTATGCTTAATAAGTTAATATCCCCTTTGTTCATGAATGAGATATTTCAGTTTCTTGAACATCAGACATGGCACACTTGTTACCTATTGACAACATTGACATGTATACCAACAGCACTGACATGTATGCCAACACCACTGACATGTATGCCAACACCACTGACATGTATGCCAACAGCACTGACATGTATGCCAACAGCACTGACATGTATACCAACAGCACTGACATGTATGCCAACACCACTGACATGTATGCCAACAGCACTGACATGTATGCCAACACCACTGACATGTATACCAACAGCACTGACATGCATGCCAACAGCACTGACATGTATACCAACAGCACTGACATGTATACCAACAGCACTGACATATACGTCAACAGCACTGACATATACGTCAACAGCACTGACATATACAACCACGTGACTACTTACTGTAGCCAACAATAGCAACTCCAGCCTCGTCAATGTCCACTTTGTAGCTGTTGCGTATTGATGTGTACTCCTCTGTCATAGGATCCCACTGTGGAATACTTCTACTCTGGTCTGTAGACACAAACAAAATTATAACTCATTCACTGAGTACCATGCATCTCTTAGAAAGTCGGTTGTGACTGTACATATGAACAAAACTGCATGTTTGAGAATGTGTGACGAATTATGTTTTGTTGAGACTGGAGATTAGCAATGTTATTTAGCAATGAAGAGTTACTTAGAAGCAAAGGTTAAGGGCATAACAAGCAACAGGATTGACCTCACAGAACCGGCTTGACTCCATGTGGCTTGGCCTGTCTATGTAGAACATCCAGCTGCTGGCTGAGAGCACTGTACACACCACAAACTATGTAGCTCCAGCGATGACCCCCAGCTAACAGGTGGTACAAACTATGTAACTCCAGTGGTGACCCCCAGCTAATAACTGGTACAAACTGTAGCTCCAGTGGTGACCCCCAGCTAACAAGCTGGTACAAACTATGTAACTCCAGCAATGACCCTCAACTAACAGGCTGGTACAAACTATGTAACTCCAGCAATGATCCCCAGCTAACAGGCTGGTACAAACTATGTAACTCCAGCAATGATCCCCAGCTAACAGGCTGGTACAAACTATGTAACTCCAGCGGTGACCCTCAGCTAACAGGCTGGTACAAACTATGTAACTCCAGCAATGACCCTCAGCTAACAGGCTGGTACAAACTATGTAACTCCAGCAATGACCCCAGCTAACAGGCTGGTACAAACTATGTAACTCCAGTGGTGACCCCCAGCTAACAGGCTGGTACAAACTATGTAACTCCAGCAATGACCCCCAATTAACAGGCAGGTACAAACTATGTAGCTCCAGCAATGACCCCCAATTAACAGGCTGGTACAAACTATGTAGCTCCAGCAATGACCCCCAGCTAACAGGCTGGTACAAACTATGTAACTCCAGTGGTGACCCCCAGCTAACAGGCTGGTACAAACTATGTAACTCCAGTGGTGACCCTCAGCTAACAGGCTGGTACAAACTATGTAGCTCCAGCAATGACCCCCAGCTAACAGGCTGGTACAAACTATGTAACTCCAGTGGTGACCCCCAGCTAACAGGCTGGTACAAACTATGTAACTCCAGCAATGACCCCCAGCTAACAGGCTGGTACAAACTATGTAGCTCCAGCAATGACCCCCAGCTAACAGGCTGGTACAAACTATGTAGCTCCAGCAATGACCCCAGCTAACAGGCTGGTACAAACTATGTAGCTCCAGCAATGACCACCAGCTAACAGGCTGGTACAAACTATGTAGCTCCAGCAATGACCCCCAGCTAACAGGCTGGTACAAACTATGTAGCTCCAGCAATGACCCCCAGCTAACAGGCTGGTACAAACTATGTAGCTCCAGCAATGACCCCCAGCTAACAGGCTGGTACAAACTATGTAGCTCCAGCAATGACCCCCAGCTAACAGGCTGGTACAAACTATGTAGCTCCAGCAATGACCCCCAATTAACAGGCTGGTACAAACTATGTAGCTCCAGCAATGACCCCCAATTAACAGGCTGGTACAAACTATGCAACTCCAGCAATGACCCTCAGCTAACAGGCTGGTACAAACTATGTAACTCCAGCAATGACCCCCAGCTAACAGGCTGGTACAAACTATGTAACTCCAGTGGTGACCCTCAGCTAACAGGTTGGTACAAACTATGTAACTCCAGCAATGACCCCCAGCTAACAGGCTGGTACAAACTATGTAACTCCAGCAATGACCCCCAGCTAACAGGCTGGTACAAACTATGTAACTCCAGCAATGACCCCCAGCTAACAGGCTGGTACAAACTATGTAACTCCAGCAATGACCCCCAGCTAACAGGCTGGTACAAACTATGTAACTCCAGCAATGACCCCCAGCTAACAGGCTGGTACAAACTATGTAACTCCAGCAATGACCCCCAGCTAACAGGCAGGTACAAACTATGTAACCCCAGCAATGACCCCCAGCTAACAGGCTGGTACAAAGGATACTGGAGTGCTACATCACATTTTCAGTGGCAAATAACAAACATACATTTCTGCCAAGAAACAGCAATGTTTTCTCTTTGTGTAAACAATTTAAAATAAGAGGATACAAAATAATTTCAGTTGTGACAGTAGTTTTCATAACATGGAGGCAGTGGAAGATAGAAAAAGATCATGTATTAAGCTTACACAGAGGAATGACAAATAATAATAATATGATTGATTGATTGATTGATTGATTGATTGATTGATTGATTTAGGAAATAATAATAATATATGCAACACCAACTGCATGAAAACATCCAGTGACAGACAGGATTTGAGAGTCATACTCATTCATGTCTGCTCCAGACGAGACAGCTCGAGACAGCTGAAGAAGAAGTTTTATCAGTGGCTTTTGAGGAAGAAGTTTCATCAGTGGCTTTTGAAGAAGTTTCATCAGTGGCTTTTGAAGAAGTTTCATCAGTGGCTTTTGAAGAAGTTTCATCAGTGGCTTTTGAAGAAGTTTCATCAGTGGCTTTTGGAGAAGAAGTTTCATCAGTGGCTTTTGAAGAAGTTTCATCACTGACTTTTGAAGAAGAAGTTTCATCGGTGGTTTTTGAAGAAGAAGTTTCATCAGTGGCTTTTGAAGAAGTTTCAACAGAGGCTTCTGAAGAAGTTTCATCAGTGGCTTTTGAAAAAGAAGTGTTAGTGTCATCAGTGGCGTCTGAAGAAGGGGACAGAGAATGTGTGGGAATGTCCCGATGCAATGATGTCAAATCTTAAATTCAGTCTTCAAAAGAGGCTTTCATAACTGCATAAGGCATAGTACACTTTCATATTCTCAAATTGAAAGACTGGCAATATTTACCCAACTCCGAGGCTAACGGTCTCAGTGAAGCTAAGCTGTGGCAGATAAGTTCATGGTTTAAACAAATGTCTTCCCTATCTAAACTTTTATCCAGCAGAAACACGGGCACAGGCTCACAATGAAAATTTGTGGTGCTGAAATTATGTACATTTCAATGTTAAAACATTACTTGCATAAACAAAAACAGACACATAACACTGATATATTTACATCTAGTAAATTGAACACCTGAGATGCAACACATATTTTTTTTCATGTATATTTCAATGTGCAAGACATCAGCATTTTGAAAACAGCAGTGTGAGTTGAACAGACATCTATATTTATAAAACAAAGTGTATGTATGTAAATATGTATGTATATATGTATGTCCTTTATTTGTTCGCGAACGGCCCATCCGATTGAGATGAAATTTTCTACACGCTTTCCTTTCATTCCAGAGCTGTCAACTGTCAATTTTTTTTTTCTTCTTCCTCCTCCTCCCTCCTCCCCCTCCCAAAATACGTATGTAAATATATGATGATGATGATGAAAGAATCCCCGAACCAAAACGCTAGGGAAAGGGAAGAAAATGACGTGACTGCAATCATCATCATCAAGTGCCGTGCCGGCTGGCGTAGGCGTTCATGGCTCTCCGTAGATCTCAGTCTTTGGTTTTTTGGATCAACTCTGCTGCTGATATTCCTCCATGCCACGGCAATATCAATAACAATTCATCTTTTTATGTGTAAGGAAGTTATCTACAGTCGTGTAGAAGGGAAGAACTAGACGAGTATGAATTCGGAATGGCGAACTCTCTCCCCCTCTCTTCTCCTCCCTCCACCCTTCTCCTCTTCCTCCTCCCTCTCATCCCTCTCCCTCCTCCTTCTCACTCTTCCTTCTCCCTCTTCCTCTCCCCTCCTCCTCCATCCTACTCCCTCCGCCCTCCTCCCTCATCTTCCCTCCTCCTCCCTCTCCCTCCTCCAGCTCTCCTCCTCCAGCCTCCCTCCTCCTCCTCCTGCCTCCTTCTCCCTCATCATCCTCCCTCCTCCTTCTCCCTTCTTCCCTCTTCCTCCTCCTACCTCCTCCTCCCTTCTCCTCCTCCCTTTCCTTCCTCCTCCTCCTCCCTCAACCTCCTCCTCCCCCTACCTCTTTCCTCCTCCCTCCTCCTCCTCTTCCACCTCCCTTTCCTTCCTCCCCTCCTCATTCTCCCTCCTTCCTTCTTCTCCCTCTGCCTCCTCCCTCCTCCTCTCCCCTCCTCCTCCCTCCTCCTCCTCCTCCCTCCTTCTCCCTTCTTCTCCTCCTCTCCCCTCCTCCTCCTACTCTCTTCCTCTTCCCCTCCTCCCTCTTCCTCCTCCTTTCTCCTCCCTCTCCCTCCTCCTCCCTCTTCCTCCTCCTCCCTCTTCCTCCTCCTCCTACCTCCTCCCTCCTCCTCCCTCTACCTCCTCCCTCCTCCTCCCTCTACCTCCTCCCTCCTCCTCTCCACTCTTCCTCCTACCCTCTTCCTCTTTCCCTCCCCCTCCTCCCTATCCCTCCTTCTCCCTCCTCCCCCTCCTCCTCCTCACTCCTCCTCCTCCCTTTACCTCCTCCCTCCTCCTCCCTTCACATTCCTCCTCCTCCCTCCTCCTCATCCCTCCTCCTCCCTCCTCCTCATCCCTCCTCCTCCCTTCTCCTCCTCCTCCCTTCACATTCCTCCTCCTCCCTCTTCCTCCTCATCCCTCCTTCTCCCTCCTCCTCCTTCTTCCTCCTCCCTCTTCTCCTCCTCCCTCCTCCTCCTCCCTCCTCCTCCCTTCACATTCCTCCTCCTCCCTCCTCCTCCTCCTCCTCCCTCCTCCTCATCACTCCTCCTCCTTCTTCCTCCCTCCTCCTCCTTCCTCCTCCTCCCTCTCCGCCTCCTCCTCCTCCTCCTCCTCCTCCTCCTCCTCCTCCCCACTCCTCCCTTCACATTCCTCCTCCTCCCTCTTCCTCCTCCTCCCACCTCCTCTCTCCGCCTCCCTCCTCCTCCCTTCACATTCCTCCTCCTCCCTACTCCTCCTCCCTCCTCCTCCTCCCTCTTCCTTCTCCCTCTGCCTCCTCCCTCCTCCTACTCTCTCCTTCTCCTCCCTCCTCCTCCCTCTCCCTCCTCCTCCCTCTCCTCCTCCTGCTCCCTTCTCCTCCTGCGTTCTCCTCCTCCCTCCTTCTCCCTCCTCCTCGCCTCCTCCTCCACCCTACTCCTCCTAATCCCTCCTCCTAATCCCTCCTATTCCTCCCTACTCCTCCTGTCTCCTCCCTCCCTCCTCTTCCCTCCTCCACCTCCCTCTTCCTCCTCCCTCCTACATTTACCCAAGACAGACAGACAGTCAGACAGATAGTCGGGAACGGGATCTTATATGACTACTTATATAATTTAAATGAGATGCTCTCCACCATGGGCTTGGCCGGGTCAGACAGACAGACAGACAGACAGACAGACAGATAGACAGACAGACAGACAGACAGACAGACAGACAGACAGACAGACAGACAGACAGTCGGGAACGGGAACTTATATGACTACTTATATGAATTAAATGAGATGCTCCCCACCAGGAGTTGGGCGATGCCGGGCCGGGTCAGACAGACAGACAGACAGACAGACAGATAGACAGACAGACAGACAGACAGACAGACAGATAGTCGGTAACGGGAACAAGAACTTATATGACTACTTATATGAATTAAATGAGATGCTCCCCACCAAGGACTGGGCGAAGCCGGGCCGGGTCAGCTAGTGTAATATATTTATGAAACAAATGACTTCAGCACAACATGTATGTGACTGACATATTTGTCTTCAACACTGAATGTATTAGGACTGAGTTTGTCTTTCTTCTTCAATCATAATGAACGTGTTTTTCACAAATGAGATGAGTTTCATAAGTATTAACAAAAGGCACATGTAACATCACTGCAGATATTTCATTGTCATGTAGCAAAACATCACTCTTATCATGGCCCGCCAACAAAGTGTTGTGCTCTCTGGACCCGTTGCTGTGAAGTTGGAACAGCGACTAACTAACTGACAAACTAACCACCATTGTTGAAAGATAAACAGATTGCACAGCAGTAAGAAATCTGCACTGGGGTTGAGGCTGGCTGACTTTCTGCCTACCTCTCTCTTTTATTTAAGAGGTCTTATGTGCAAGTCGTGGATGCTAAAACTCCCACGGCAGTTGAAAATCACACAGAGTAGGCCACTGTCCTGGCAACAGTGACAGGTAAATAGAGCCTCTTACTCAGGATAGGATCTGTCTAAAGGCAGCAAACCGTATACACATGCGTGCTGAAGGTGAACACACTGACCTGTGAGGTGCATAACTATGTGTGACCCACATATCTTGACACAGAATGCAGAAGATGAAATGTTTGAATGATTTAAACACAAAGTTTTTTTTGTTTTGTTTTGCGCTCGCTTTGACCTCTAGAGTAGTCCATAACGTGCTACTACTTCTAGTGTACTGAACTGATTTTTGGTTGTGACTTATTAACAGGATCCCACCATCAGGCGGACACACTCCAACTTCTGAGTGTTACTAAGTGTTAACCAACACTACTACAATGAAGCCTGACAAATGCCACTAAAATATCATGAGGAATTGGTAGGAGAACTTGCAATGAGACAGTTGATGACCTATACTCCTTTGATGGATAAAGAGCAAAAGAAAAGAATGCTCAGGTTTTAAAAAAAACTATCAAAACCCACAACAAAACCTTACAAGTAAGCTTATGTATATGGGTCATACTTACTTTTTGATGAGCTGAAAGGATTCTTCTGTCAGTATTGCTGAAAACACCTTCTTCTCTGAGGCCATTGATTTAAATGCACTCACTACATCATGGGGCCACAGCAGAGGCATTGTACCCTCACCATGTGAAGATGTCGCTGTTTCCACTGGCTGCACACCCTCAAGAGTGCACCATACAACCAAAGGTGCAAGGTTCTGGAACTTGCTGGGTAGAGGAAATAGCCTGCTGCGAGGAGCCCACTCAAAGTCACCAGAGTCCATGAAAAATATCAGAAACTGTGAAGAGAATAGAAAACTCAATAACAAAAAGTATAAGAAGCAGTGAAGAGAAGAGAAAATGTAATCATAAAAAATATGAGAAACTGAAGAGAAATCTCAATAACAAACAATATCAGAAACTGTGAAGAGAAGAGAAAACTCAAGAACACAAAATATAAGAAACTGACGAGATAAGAAAACTAAACACAAGGTGAAGTGAAACTAGAATACGTGGTGAGGAACCCTTAAGATGATAATGATTCTCCAAGTGCCAGGTCTGGAGCAGACATGGGCAGTCACGACTCTCCTCCAATTCCCTCTGTCATTCCATAGTTTCGTCAAGTTTGTGTTGCATATATTACTATCTGTTGCCTAGCTGCTTACACTATCCACATACATCTATCTCTGTCTTCCTCTGCATCTTTGCCCAGTCTGCTGGGTAAAAGTCTAGACCACGGGTGTGCTAGCCCTAAAGAAACCTTTGGCAGTTAGCCAAAACACTGTTGATTCAAAAATGTTTGCAGAATTGGCTTAAGAAAGTGGAGGCAACAAGAGAGTGGCAGATAATGTGAAATAAGAGTTCAAGAGATGAAAAGAAAAGTGATGAAAATCAAATATTAACTAATAAGTTTTTGTAAAAACCTTGTAACATTTAAGGAAAAGTATTGGAAAACTGACAGAGATAAACACAGATAAGACCTTTCATAAGTTCTGGAACCTTTATCCCATTATGCGCAGAAGAAGATCTTTCCAGTCAATGTCTAGCATCAAAGGTGAATTCCCGGCCATTTTGTAGACCAGGACAGAAAAATGAGTGACATTCTTTCAGTATTTTATGTGTCAGGCTGACAAAGATACCCAGCAGGACATGAGGGGTGGTGTCCTGAAAGCTACCATCTGCAGTGAAGTCTGGTCACATTATCTCTGCAGAAGACATTGCACATTGTCACCGCCTCACTTTCACATATAGTAGAGGGCTGCAACTCCAGCCCAAGGGATACCACTGAGTCGCGCAGGACCCGAGTAATCTAGAACCTTCTCGAAAGAGATGGTCACCAAGTCCATGATTCCGTGGACACTGATGTGGCCCGCCTAATGCGGGGTCCACGAGGAACTCGGACAGAGTTACCGCCCGTGTCGAGTTAGGACACGCGGAGACCGGCAGAGGACAAACGGACTGGAGAGAGACAACAAGGCCTGCCTGAGAGGGACTCATAGATATTCATAGATATACTTAGGCTAGATAGTGTGCTAGATTGTTGTATGACAACTATATGTTTGATGTTTAACTATCTGTGATATGTAATATAAGAGAGCGCGGGTCTGTTTACCCACTGCGCCAACTGTACACTTTATACAATAAATGTTCTATATCCTAGCGAACAGTGTATTGTTGCCTGTATGAACCCGAACCATTATTTAGATAAGAGTAAGATGATGACAGGCTTTTTGGGGGCTCGTCCGGGTGACGATCGATCTCGACGACGACGACAATGACATTGAAGACAATTTACAAACTGTAGCATCTGTGATAAATCAGACAGACCTAGACAATACTGAAATCCCTGTGCCAATTATGACTGACGACGGAAGTATAAAGGACATAGGCCTACATATCTCTGACACTTTGACACAACAACAGCGACAGGACATTTTGACGCTCCTAGACGACTATAAGACGATCTTTTCCAACTCGTGACGCTTGGAATTACACCACACATTCAGCACGCACGTTACACAAACCTCAAAACTCAACACTATCAATTTAAAATACAGTCACTTTATTAGATACATCAACTTATTAGTTAACACACTAACAAGCCAACAGGGACACATGTAGTCTGAGGGGGATAAAAGAACAAGGTAACTACATATTTAGCATTATATAACATACGGGAGTAAAAGTGTATAGAAATACACACACAGATCAAGATTTGAAGGTGTACTTATTTAGCCAAGACTTTGGTCTTGTTAACCCTCTTTTATATAGGGGTTATTTGTCTGGGTACCATTTCGGGTACTATGAGAAGGGCGAGTTGTAAATACAACTACTAAAACGCCACGTAACTTCGGTCTGATAAGCATATTTAAGCACACGAGAGACAGGGATCTCTGCACCAAATCAGACAAGTGTTGTATGGTAGAATACATGAGTTTTTAGTGCTAGTAGGTAGGTTACCAGGTTACTATCCACCAAAGTACAAACACCAACTTTATGTGATTCGGTGACAGAATTAGAACGGATCTAATTACCCAACAACAAATCATGTCAGGGGGGAGGGGGGATCCTGTCACCGCCTCACTTTCACATATAGTAGAGGGCTGCAACTCCAGCCCAAGGGATACCACTGAGTCGCGCAGGACCCGAGTAATCTAGAACCTTCTCGAAAGAGATGGTCACCAAGTCCATGATTCCGTGGACACTGATGTGGCCCGCCTAATGCGGGGTCCACGAGGAACTCGGACAGAGTTACCGCCCGTGTCGAGTTAGGACACGTGGAGACCGGCAGAGGACAAACGGACTGGAGAGAGACAACAAGGCCTGCCTGAGAGGGACTCATAGATATTCATAGATATACTTAGGCTAGATAGTGTGCTAGATTGTTGTATGACAACTATATGTTTGATGTTTAACTATCTGTGATATGTAATATAAGAGAGCGCGGGTCTGTTTACCCACTGCGCCAACTGTACACTTTATACAATAAATGTTCTATATCCTAGCGAACAGTGTATTGTTGCCTGTATGAACCCGAACCATTATTTAGATAAGAGTAAGATGATGACACACATATTCTAAAGAACAGTAGCAATAAGACTGCCCTCTAGCCCTGATGGAGTCCAGTCCCATCATATGAAACAACTGGATGAGTTCAGGATTTAGTGCAACACAAGAGTACAGAATACCAGTTGTGAAGGACTGGCTCTATCTGACCAGCATATACTCACACCCAGAAAAGATGCTGTTCAGCTCGGAAGATATCATGCAATTACTCTATGTGTATGGAAAGCTACAATATAGCAAGATGCTTGAAGTCCCATTTAGAACAGATGCTGGTCCTACCAGAGACCTTTCAAGGTTACAAACCAGGTCAGGAGACATGAGGAAATGCAGGAACTTTTGTTTATAATGTGTACAAAGAGTTCCATCGTAAGCACAAGATGCCTGCTGTGGCAATCAACCCAGAAGATGCCTATAATGTGTAAACTTCTCCATGTTGACCAGATTTTTTGTGGGCTGGAGTGAACCCCTGGCTGGTGAACTTGACAGCAGCGGCCTGGATGGAGAGGTCAGTGGCACTTTACCTGGGAACGTAGATATCTGAAACTGTGCCTCTTACTGCCATAGCACTCTCCACTGCCACCAGTACTATTCAAAATCTACACATCAAGATTAGTCCTAACACAGCCCATAAGACCTGTTATATGATGAAGTTCTAATTTACAGGACTGGCTCTAACAAGTTAATAGTGAGCAGAGGAATACAAACACATTTAATGAAATATCTCCTTTGTGATGAGACCAGTACATGGGTGGATCCAGACAAGGCATGTGTGATGTAGTACTCTGTGAACAACACCATGGTAAAAGCTACCTGATCTGTACTTCAATGGAAAAACTATTGAGAGACACAACCAGCTGAAGTATCTGGGATAACCTTTGACCACAGCTTGACACAGAAGTCGCACAATGGCAATACTAAACAGCAATGAGGCAGGCAACTGTGACCGCCACTCACATGGAACAGAGACTGTCATTCCATCTATATCTCCATCTGGTCATGTCTATGCAGAGTACGAGTTGGGTGTGCTCAAGCTGTTGGCAAAACAGTGTAAAATATTGCAGCCTATGTTTGGGAGTCAAATGGGCAGGAATTTTAATGTGAGTAAAATAATGAATGGATGTGAATAGTGTTGGGCTGCATGAGAGATATTCCCGTTAAAACAAAGTAGTACATGCTTGCATTCCGTGCTTGGCTGCATGAGGTTAAAACAAAGTAGTACATGCTTGCATTCTGTGCTGGGCTGCATGAGATATTCCCGTTAAAACAAAGTGGTCCATGCCTGCAATCCGCAGTTAGGTCCAGACATGTGTTGGCCCAAGCTAAGGCTGGAAGCCGAGATAGCATAGACCAGCATGGCGGTCACTGGTTAGAGTTTGCATCAAGACAGATTTATAAACTTATCCGGATCTCCAGGTGGACCCAGCCTAATATGGGCATCAGGAAATGTCTGATGAAAGTGAAGGTGACCGTAGTGACACTGACATGACCCCTGGATGTGAAAGTGAAGGTGACCAGTGTGACACTGACATGACCCCTGGATGTGAAAGTGAAGGTGACCAGTGTGACACTGACATGACCCCTGGATGTGAAAGTGAAGGTGACCGGTGTGACACTGACATGACCCCTGGATGTGAAAGTGAAGGAGACCGGTGTGACACTGACATGACCCCTGGATGTGAAAGTGAAGGTGACCAGTGTGACACTGACATGACCCCTGGATGTGAAAGTGAAGGTGACCGGTGTGACACTGACATGACCCCTGGATGTGAAAGTGAAGGTGACCAATGTGACACTGACATGACCCCTGGATGTGAAAGTGAAGGTGACCAGTGTGACACTGACATGACCCCTGGATGTGAAAGTGAAGGTGACCAGTGTGACACTGACATGACCCCTGGATGGCTGGCTGGTCCAGAGAAATACCCATCTAGCAACATGTGCCAATAAGCCTGAAGGCATGTAACAGGGTCTTTTACTAACAGGCTGCAGGTGACATCCAACATCCACTAAATACAAGTAGAAACATCATTGACAGCAAAGAGGCAAGACTCCAGATAGGCAGATAATCCTGCAAATATATGAGTCAAAGATGAGCCTATTGGCAAGAAAATGACTCGCTTATGTAGACACGAGTCACAATGTCACGAAGTCCACATAATCCTTAGCTGAGGATGTTGGCAGTGGTGTAATGCAAGAGCAATTGGAAATGAAGCAGCTGATGAGGATGATGCAACAGTATTTCATGATGGATCAGTGCAGTGATGTGAGAGAATGGGGTGGAGCTTCGCAGCTGGGTGGAGGCACTAGATCACTGCGAGTGGAGCATGTTTAAATGTAGACGTGTGTGCAACCTACTGGCCACCATGCTAGAGGACAGAGTAGATGTGTGTGTAACCTGCTGGCCACCATGCTAGAGGACAGAGTAGATGTGTGTGTAACCTGCTGGCCACCATGCTAGAGGACAGAGTAGATGTGTGTGTAACCTGCTGGCCACCATGCTAGAGGACAGAGTAGATGTGTGTGTAACCTGCTGGCCACTATGCTAGAGGACAGAGTAGATGTGTGTGTAACCTACTGGCCACCATGCTAGAGGACAGAGTAGATGTGTGTGTGTGTAACCTACTGGCCACCATGCTAGAGGACAGAGTAGATGTGTGTGTGTGTGTGTGTAACCTACTGGCCACCATGCTAGAGGACAGAGTAGATGTGTGTGTGTGTGTAACCTACTGGCCACCATGCTAGAGGACAGAGTAGATGTATGTGTAACCTACTGGCCACCATGCTAGAGGACAGAGTAGATGTGTGTGTAACCTACTGGCCACCATGCTAGAGGACAGAGTAGATGTATGTGTAACCTACTGGCCACCATGCTAGAGGACAGAGTAGATGTATGTGTAACCTACTGGCCACCATGCTAGAGGACAGAGTAGATGTGTGTGCAACCTGCTGGCCACCATGCTAGAGGACAGAGTAGATGTGTGTGTAACCTACTGGCCACTTTAAGTATCAAACTCTTTGACTGCTTGAAGGGATATTGAGCATAGATATTATGATGCCAGTGTCGGATAACAAATTCTGACAACTCAGCTTGTTGTCAAGTTTACTCCGATCGTGGCTGAACTGTGAATCCAAGTTATCATGGCAATTTTAGACACAGAACATGTAAGCGATATTCATTTTGCTTGTTTACCACAGGTTGAGTTATGTGCTACACATTATTTTCTTCTGAAGCCCATCAGCTTGTAATACTGATGTCTTAAGTTCGAGTGAGCTGTTGCTGATGCTGCCAGAATTATATTGCTTCAAGCATTCATCAATTATGAGTGTTGTGTATGTCAGTTTTTGTGTTTATGGTATTTATATTGCTTCAAGCATTCATCAATTATGAGTGTTGTGTATGTCAGTTTTTGTGTTTATGGTGGTATTTATATTGCTTCAAGCATTCATCAATTATGAGTGTTGTGTATGTCAGTTTTTGTGTTTATGGTATTTATATTGCTTCAAGCATTCATCAATTATGAGTGTTGTGTATGTCAGTTTTTGTGTTTATGGTGGTATTTATATTGCTTCAAGCATTCATCAGTTATGAGTGTTGTGTATGTCAGTTTTTGTGTTTATGGTGGTATTAATATTGCTTCAAGCATTCATCAATTATGAGTGTTGTGTATGTCAGTTTTTGTGTTTATGGTGGTATTTATATTGCTTCAAGCATTCATCAATTATGAGTGTTGTGTATGTCAGTTTTTGTGTTTATGGTGGTATTTATATTGCTTCAAGCATTCATCAGTTATGAGTGTTGTGTATGTCAGTTTTTGTGTTTATGGTGGTATTTATATTGCTTCAAGCATTCATCAATTATGAGTGTTGTGTATGTCAGTTTCTGTGTTTATGGTGGCATTTGGTACTGTATAAGTTCAACTAGTCTGATGCACGTCCACCCATTGACTTTAAATATTCTCCACCACTGACTACCACTTGCAGGATGACTCACATATTAGCAGAAAAGATGAGCTGACACTCACATTCATATTAACTGGCAACAATACAAAATACACCATTCAATGAAAGTTTAGATGGAACATAATCAGTTATTACAAGTCTACGTACTTTGTGAGCCCTTGATTCATCATGCCCAAGATGTCCTTGCATGTCTTCCTCAGATTCAATGTCCAATACCACACCTCTGTAGCAATTAGTCTCTGTTGAATCTGTTACACAGACTAGGCAATTCCTGGCAGGGTGAAACGATGCTGGCTGTTTAGTTAATGTTGTGGACAGCTCAAGCAGGTCCTCCTCCAATGTTTGTAACTTTTGAATGAAGTCCTTGTCTACAGGATGGACAAAGAAACTGTTGGGTGAGATTACCCGGCTTATCATTACCAGAATCTCCACATCTGCACAATCTTTACTGAATAGAGGCTGAGAACTATCATGAAAGTTGCACAGCTCTGAATCTTCTCCAGCTACATGCTTTTCTGTTGTTTTCCGCCTGTCAGTGTGAGAAGATGTGATACCTGCACACCAGGCATGCAGTTTTTGATCAACCAGAATGCTAAGGTTATACTTCTCTTCTGCTCCTGAGGGTATTCTGGACTGTGGCACATCTACGAAGTCTGACACAGAACTGCTGTACGAAGATGATGATAATGAGCTGTTGGTCATGGATGTTTGGCCTGACAGGCTGATTTTTGTAGCTCTTCCCTTTTTAAAACACAATGGTTGATGTAAGACTTTGAGTTTCTGGTGAACGTTTGGTTGTGCTTTACTTACAGGCTGCACTTTCTCATTAGACAGGCTGACTTCATAGCCTGTCATTCTGCAGCTTGCATGATGTTTATCTGGTGCATACATGTCCCACAGGGCTGCTACTTGTTCTTCAACCTGTATATCCTTGGCTAAGTCTCCATCAATGAGGTAATCTGCCATGCTCCTGACATCCTTGAGTGGGGTGTGTGGCATTGTGAACATGACATCAACAATGTGAGGAAACGTCAGCTGTGTCTCACTGGGACTGGGATACACAGCTCGCACTTCTACTGGCTTATCCTTAATGCACTGCTGAAATTCCAGAATTGCTTCTTCTGTCCACAGACAGTTTGAATTCTTTGGGCCAGCCTAGGAAAGAAAATCATGGAAAAATCAATTGCCTACCTTATTAAATAACTTTACACAGCAATTTTAGTCCTAAATACACAAAATGTTGTTGTAAAATGCATGTGTAGCAGTAAGTGTATATGGGGTGGGCAAAACTACTGCACGCTTGAGCATCCGGGTGGAATGGGAAGAAAGATGCTCAAGTCGTGACGTAGTTGGTTGTCACGGATCAGTTAACACCGGGGACTAGAGAAGAGATGGACGTATGATTTAACTGAGCAACATCTGGCTTGATTCTGAATAAAGTAACATGGAGCTGGAACCGTCTTTGAGTTGTTGATAGTCCATCGTCCCTTCGCGGTACTGTTACAGTACAGAATTGGTGCCGTGACCAGGATATGATGTTATAGCAAAGATCGTCGATGAACATGAAAAAGATTGGGATTTGTTCCTGGGACCAGCGCTTAGCGCTATACGTACAAATCAAAATGAGAGCACGGGATTTTCACCATTCTATTTAATACACGGGAGAGAACCAGTACTACCTATAGATAATCTGTTAAAACCAAGACGGAAATATATGGGGGAAGACTTTCAAGAGACCATCATACAAGAAATGCATAAAGCACACGTAAGATTAAAGAGTAATATAATTAAAGCTAGAGAAAGACAGAAAAAGTACAAAAAACGTGAATACAAAATTGCAGGAGTTTAAGGTAGGTGATAAAGTTTATTACAAGAAGCATAGAAGGAACTCTAAGTTTGATGCTCGTTGGGTCCCAGGTTATTACGTTTTAGAAAAGCTAGGAAATGTATCGTATAGTATCAAGAACCAGATCACGGGACATGTGGCAAGGGCACACGTGGAACACTTAAGAAGAGATGATGATGAGAAGGGAAATGATAATTATAATAATAATTATTATTCAGACACCGGATACTTAGATGAACAAGTCGTCAGGGGAACTACAATAACCCCAGGTTTTAGAAAAGATCCAGCACAAAATCAGTTAATAACAACTCCAGTGTACGATGATACTCAAGAACAGACAATACCGAAAACGATAGAAGAAGAAAAAGTGAATGAGAGTCATTATAATAGTATAGAATCTATGGAAGAGGAAACAGGTGCTCCATTTAAGAATACTAGACAAGCAACGAAAAGAAGAGTGGATAGTCAAAGAGAAAGAGAGGTGAAAAGACAGAGGAGAATTAGAGATTATTCAACAAGCGGTGAAGATATGCCTCTACTAGAAAGGTCCTTAAGAAATAGTGAGAGACAAATTAGATAGGGATATTGAACGGAAGAGATTAGCGGCTGCTAGCGAGAGACATACAGGTGAAGAAGAGGAAATGGATGAAAAGTCAGAATCAAATAGTAGTATGGAAGAAACTAATAAGTTATACGAAGAAGATGATATTGATGTGGAGATAGCACTTATTCAAAGAAACTTGTAGTTATTGAAGAAATGGAAACGTAAGAAGTAAATGATTAGAAAATACTGCAGATGGAAATGGAAAAGGCTTCTATGGATACTTTTCATAAATGGTCTTGAGGAGTAGTTAAGCATGGAGATAACTAATATAGAGGTAGGTTCGAGTGAGGCATATATTTTTTTCCTCTCTGGGATGGAATTGCTGGTTGATTTTATGTTTCAACTTCATGAGTTTTTGTAGATAGACAAGTTGGATAATGGTACAGCAGCTGGATGTGCTCTATAGTAGATAGACAGGTTTTTGTTGGTGCTAGAAATGTTGTGGTTGACGGTAATGATTAAGAAGTGGTAGTGATGTTTGGTACAAAGCCAAGGGAAACAATTGGTGTGCCGAGCCACAGGTTAATTAGTAGATAGATGACGGCTGGTACATTGAGATGACATTGGGATAATCGCCACATTAGTAATAGATAAAATGAGTTGACCTGTAGTTACAGTGCTTGCTTAAGATGATATTCCAGACATTGTGATGTGTTAGGAGTTAAGATAGAAAATTGTGAGGGGAGAGAATCAATGATAGTACGGTCATTGCTGATTAGTGATTTTTTTGTGTAGAGAGAACAGATATTGTTCTAAGTTAAGAAATTGGTCTGTAGTTAACAGATATACATACGTGGCAGTGAAGTGTTTTGTTTTCTCGGTTATAGAAATAGTGGAATGACTTGTATGAATAGATATGTGTTACATTAGTTCGTATAGGAGGCCAATGTTGATGGGCCACTGTACGTAGTTAATTTTAAGTGAGTTATATTTTTTTGAAAAACTTCTCTTTAGCGAGAAGACACTTGTTTTATTGAGTCTGAGTTTTAATGCCTCATATATAATATGTTTTTTTGCTTGGGTTGGTCCTGTAAAATGATTGTTATTATTTGATTGTTTTATTGAGTCTGAGTTTTAATGCCTCATATATAATATGTTTTTTTGCTTGATTTGGTCCTGTGAAATGTTTGTTTTTATTTGAATAGGATTATTGTGTTCCTAGACTTTTGAGTACAAACTATTGGTCCGTAAAAGAGACCAATAGTGATAGGTAATAATAGAATATTTTCTTCTGATTTAATCAGATGCATGTTATATTATTTTAAAATGTGTTTTTCTTTGAATGAATTGGGGGGTATGATGTCTTGTTTTGATTTTATTTCGCTTAACTCATAATTTAATTAAGTTGTTTTGTGTATTAGGTTACTTTGTTAGCAAATATGTTACAAATTTAATTAAGTAAGTTTTTAAATAGTTATGGTGTTGGCTAGAATAAAGAAAATATATAGGGTTTTATTTAAGACCCTTTGTTCAGAAAAGAGTTAATAAAACTACTAAGGGCTAATAGAGAGACACATTCTCTTTGGGAATATTAACTTGCTGTGAAAATCGGCATGAAGATATAAGGTTGGAGGGGAGACTGTGAATGGCAGCATATAAGCGGGGGTATATATATAGGTAGACAAAGAAGCAGATCATGGGATGTGAGGGGGCAAGATATAGGAGCTGTGAAAAACCAGCGTTTATTTAAATTAAAAATGTTCATGGAATATGGACATTGGCTTCGTGGTCAAAGATGAGATAACGAAAAATAGACAAGATTGTGGATGGCAATATAAATGTTGAATATATAAATGTTGAGAAAACTTATGTCAACTTGATTTATAGAGAACAAAGATCTATTTCATAAGATGTATTTTAAAAAATTATTTTACCAAAAAATTTTTTATTGGCAAGGGAGGTAAATGTGATTGTGTTGACTATTCATTACTTTATGTAAATGTGATCAAGTTGACTATTCATTCTTTATGCTTTTCACTGGGTGCGCACCCCTTCTTTGCTTTTTCTAACTACATTGTTGCTGTCCATACTGTGTTGTGAAAGAGTGAAGAATTTCATAATGTCAAGTATACGATAACGATTTATACGAGCCTGTTCTTATGATATATATAATTTTTATATAGGAATCTAGAGGAGCCAAGAACGAACAAGAAATATATAGTGGATTACTATATGGCAGGGGAAAGAGTTACGAATAGATTGTTTTACTTAAAATAAAGTTGGTTTGGGGAAGATTAGAGGAGCTGTGGGAAGTAAGGAAAGAGAGGGAATAGAGTAGGGGATTGGGAGTAAAGACTTTTTAAGGGAAAAAGTCTTTAGAAAACATAGGAAGGTGTAGCAGTAAGTGTATATGGGGTGGGCAAAACTGAGCAACATCTGGCTTGATTCTGAATAAAGTAACATGGAGCTGGAACCGTCTTTGAGTTGTTGATAGTCCATCGTCCCTTCGCTGTACTGTTACACATGCTACAACAAACAGGGGCATTACCAACAAATGCCTGCCGACTGGCATGGATGATCATGCTTCTCCATATCTTGCAATCTCCAACATCATGTATTAATATGAGTGCTGACATCTTTTCATGCCATGACACTTGGCTATCAAAAATCTTCTTCTCTATCTCCTTATGTGCAATCATGTGACATTATAACCCAGGTGGAAACTGGCCTCAATCACCCTAATGACTAAGGTGATTAACAGCAGACAGCTGTATAATCAGTTGCCATCTTCACATCCAAGGTCAGCTTCTGAAGGAGATACTGAGGGGGAGATCTGAGCACTTATGGACTAATAGTTTGATGTACAATAAAGAAACTGGACTTTATCCCTCTGATGACACCAATGAGCAGACAGGCTTGTGACTTAGCTGCTGTGGGAAGCAGTCGAGAAATGAATCAGGCTGACATCCTGAATGTCCTCAGAAGCAGGATGAGTACATGATTCAAGGGATGGACATGACTCTGCAACACTGACCAGACTGCAAGAGCATCAAGTCGAACAAGTTGCAGCTAGACAAGAGCACCATGCACAAGAAATTCTTCCACCACAGAACTGGTGTCATCAGTCTCTACTTGCTGAGGGAGAGTAGAGGACTAATAGTTTGATGTGCAATGAGGATAATCTGTTGACTAACTAACTCTAATGACACCTTGATGAGTCACTTCTGGAGGGTCTAAAAAAATTCAAGATAAATCTTTGAACCTCAAAATTATTCTTCAAACGGGTGGACATTAGAAATTTATTCTTAGAAACATTTAACAATTATTCTTCAAAAGGGTGGAAATTAGACCTGCAACTCATGGACCTTCCACATGACAGTCCCTCAACACGAGTAGGAATGATAACTCCCTTCCGTCCACCTCCATGTGATTGACTAAATTTACTAACAATGTTCATTAGAGTATGTTTGTTTATATTTTCACATAGGGAAGATTGTTGAAGCCAATTATATAAATAAGGCTTTTTATCCTTCAATTACAGAAAGCTCATTTATTTTTTCAACACAGAATAATTATTTATATTTTCCAAATGTAGTGACAAAATCTCTGCCATGGAGCAAGCACGATAGGAGGCTTCTGATCATCAGAAAGAGTCTCCCTTCCTGGAATATTTAAGCCCCTTTATCTTCCTGACACACTCTGAGGCTGGCCCACCCAGGTCATGCTCCGGGTATCTTTATTCTGATGTGTGGTTGAACCACGTATTGAGACATTGTGTTGTCTTCATGCTTGTCCCATAACTGCAAAATGTGACTGTTCCCAAGCCACCACTACCTTAGGGAGGAGAGCATTGTGTACCCGGTGCTTCATGCCCTCACACATATCCTAGCACCTTTGGTCGTGGGAAGTCAGCTTCTTCCCTGGTCTTTCGCCTTTTTGCCGGGAGTTCACTATGCACTGGTCTTTGCTGCCATGTTGCTTTCTTCTCACCCCATTCATGACTCACAAAGCCACACTCCAGGATGCCGCTCATCTCCAGGAAGCCAGCTCTACCTTTGGGCTACTTAGTTGTGGGTTTGGGCCCCTTGAATCTCACCCCCGTCTCTGCTGCAAAGTGCTGCTCTAGCAAGATGATTAACACCACCATTAGCTGAAGGTTGAACTTTGGTCGACATTTCATTGATTGTGGTGACGACTACAATGTGGTGCTTCCATCAACTTTCAGTGTCCCAGTCTCAAATGCACTGCACTAGTTTGGAGGGATTGCTACACAGACAGTGCCATTTATGGATTGTAAATGAAAGATTGGCTGGTTTCGATGTTAGACTTTGGCTATACTGCGATTAGCAGACAGAAAGTGAACCATATTACTGCAATGAGCTGTCTCACTCAAGGTTATGGTTGTTCCAGAGCCAGCATGAGGCCTTTTTGGCTGCTTCGCCAAGTTGTTTATGTCCTCGAGTTCTCGTTTGTCCTTTAATGCGTAAGTGCTGAAGCACATCACACAAGGAGTGAGAGATTAGACCTCTTGAGCCTACTTCTACAGCGAACAGCCTGACAATATATCCTTCCTGTCTCAGACGTGCGACTGTGTCACGTATTTCTCCATCTTGTATATGTACTGCTCCTCGATTCTCGACTCAAATGGGACGGTCAGCTTGATCAGTGTTAGCTAGAGAGCCGATGAAGAATGCATTACATTGTAAGGTTGTTGGATCACACTGTCGGGTAACTGCCACAGCCTTTCTGGTCAACAGCCAGCTCCCAGTCATCTGCACCATCGAGGAAGGATGGTAAGTCTGCAGCAGTCTTCCTTGCCTCCATGTTTCTGCCCAGCTCTGGCAGTGGCCCCTCTGTTTGCCAGCATCCTTGCTTCATCCACTATGGCCGCCAGGACAGTGAGTACTTTATGTGGCGCAATGTAAATCGGCCTTGCATGCAAATGCAAACAACAAACATGTGCTCTAGTGTCTGGATTTTCCCTTTACAGAGGGGACATAATGGGTAGGTGGATTTATCCCACTAGGTCAAGTTAACAGCTGATGGCAGGACATCGTAAAGTGATCAGACGATGAAACTTAGGCGCAGTGGTGCCATGTGACAGATATCATTCCATGTCAGGGACTTCTGCATTACCTCTTCCCACAACATCCACTGGCCCTGATGTGATTGTTTGGCAGCCATTTGCACTCTCTTTTCATCCTCTCCTTCAATGATCTCCTGGACCACACCATATAATCTCTGCATTTCCTGGTCGTCTTCTTTGACTACAGCTTGGTGACCAAACCCCTGTCTATCTGACTGGGTGTGTCCCATAACTTCCTTCAGTTTTAGTGATGCTTCGACTCCGCTGCCAATCTTCATCTCTGTCAACTCTACCGCGCTTATATTCGTATATCAGTAGAAGCCATTGGAGTTTTGGAATAAGTATGAATTAGAGACACTAGATCTGTACTTTTCCAATCAGTCAACTTTTCTTGATAGCATGCAGCATTGTATGTGCTGCACTGCATTCCTGTCCGTCAAGGTGGCATCATACACTCAACCCAGAATTTTCATGGGTTCCTTTACAAAGATGGGATTTGCCTGGCATGATCAGATTATGTGAAAGACCTTTATGATGATACAAAAGAAAAACAATATGATCATCAGAATAATAATAAAGGACTATCAATTTTGAAGATGGAAGTTCAGAATGCTCACAACCATATGAAAACTAGCAGATAACATCACAATAGAAATGATCAATGCCTTAGAAGAATATGGAATAGACCAAGTCACCAGACTGCTGAATGCAATATACGATACTGGAGATATACCTCCTGAATTATGTAATGCTATATTTATTGCAATCCCAAAGAAATCAGGAGCCTTGGAATGTGATCAACATCGAACAATTAGTATAATGAGCCACATAACGAAGATTTTGCTGAGAATTATAATGCAAAGAGTTAGGAAGAAAATTAAACCCAAAATAGGAGAAGAACAATGTGGGTTTCTAGAAGGCAAGGGTACAGTAAATGCTGTGTATATACTGAGAACAGTAACCGAACATTCTATAGAAGTAAACAAAGATCTATATCTTTGCTTTATTGACTACACAAAGGCTTTCGATAAAGTGAACCATGTCAACATGATAAGGATGCTTGAAGATCTACAAATTGATGGAAAAGACCTTAGACTTGTAAAAAACATATATTGGAAACAATAAGCTGCCATCAGAATTGATAACGATGTAGGTCAATATCAGCCTATTAAAAGAGGTGTGAGACAGGGATGTGTAATGTCTCCAGATATTTTTTCCCTGTACAGTGAAAATATTTTCAGAAATATAGAAGATATGGAAGGAATCAACATTGGGGGACGATACATCAATAACATTAGATATGCAGATGATACAGTCTTGATTGCAGACAATGAACAGGACCTGCAACATTTAGTAGATGCGGTTGTTGCACACAGTGAACAACTAGGGTTAGAACTGAATAGTAAGAAGACACAGATTATGGTCGTCACTGGGAAGAAGGAAATACCACAATGTGATATACGAGTAAATGGGCATATTCTTAAGCAAGTGAATCGATACAGTTATCTCGGAACAGTCATAACATCTGATGGGAGATGCCTTGAAGAGATTAGAACAAGAATTGCCATTGCGAAGGTAGCCTTTTGCAAGATGAAAACATACTGACCAATAAAAAGATATCAATTGAAACGAGAAAAAGAGTGTTGAAGTGCTACATAGAACCTGTACTTTTGTATGGATGTGAAGCGTGGACAATGAGCAGTCAAGCTTGAAAAACATCTGATGGCTGTGGAAATGTGGTTTTTGAGGAAAATGCAAAGAATACCATGAACAGACAGAAAAACCAATGAACAAGTCCTTCAAGAAACAAATGAAGATCGTAAACTGATTAGAGTCATAAGATGTAGACAGTCAGAATTTTTTGGGCATGTTATGAGAAGAAATGACTTAGAGAACTTGGTGACAACTGGCAAGATCGAAGGGAAAAGACCAAGGGGAAGACTTAGAAGTAAATACCTAGATGGCTTGGCCACATGGCATGGTCGTGACAGGAACACGGAGCTGATCCACAATTCTGGTGATCGAATGAGATGGCAAAACATGACCGCCCACGCTTTTCGGCATAGCACATGATGGATGGGTGGATAAATTTGCCTGGCTGGCAACCCTGGACAAACCGTGCTGCCATCCTGCCCTTCATGATCGACATGCTTCTCGATTTCTTCATTTAGAAGCTCATCCTGCACAAGTGAATCTAGTGTGAGGAGCATGCTGCGGGAATGACTTCTCCTTCAGTGTCAAGGTTGTAGTGTCGTCCATGAAGGCCTTCAGTGGCCACATGTTGCATTTCTCACTAGTTTTGGACCTTGTGCGAAGCCAGAAGCTGCATCCGAATGTATTCAATAATGTGTTTTTATTAGGAAAAATCTGTTTACAGCTTTCATAAAGGAATGACTTCTTATGCTTTTCAAACGGCCAAATATAGTGAATACGATTAATTTATATTATTTATTTGCACTTATTTTTTTTTATATTTTTAATTTCCAATTCCAATTCTAATTTTCAAAACAAAAATTCCAAATTCGGCCTCGTTCAACCTGCCTCTTCAGCTGTGGTTATTGTTGAGGTCCGTGGTTTTTGTGGGTTCATTCACCCTAATTCTTGTCTTGTGCGCTCTTTCGAATGAGTCCTATCTCGGAATGGTTTTGTTGGTTTGTGTCTGTGACGTCAGCAGAGGGATCGGTCGGCAGCTGTCCTTTGTTTCCGTCTCTGGCGGTTTCTTTTATTAGTGAAGGCTCCTGGCTCGTTTGGCTTGACTGGTTGCAGTCCTTAAAAGGCCTTTTTATTTGTTTATTTGCCTCCTTTTTGTGTATTTTCTGTAGGAGCTTTTCGATGTTTTCATTTTCCTCCTTGCGCCTTTTTTCTTCTTCGAGTTTGAGCTTCTGTTGCCATTCGATTTTTTCCTCTGCGGTCATCCACGGGAGCATCTCTCCATTTTCTGTATAGTACATGTAGCCGGGTCCATCCTCCCAGTCAGTAATTCTGTCTGGGTATTCTACCAGTCTCCTGAGTTTCTTGGGTTTCTTCTTTTCTCTTTCATTGCGCCTTTTGAATTCCTGGTGCCTGCATTCCTCCAGTCTTGCATCTTCTTGTAGCTCCTCCAAGGTAGGCCACAGGGGCCTCTCCGTGTCATCATCAGGGTGCTCATCTTGGTTTTCTTCAGATGTCTGGTGAGGTATTTGTTTTCCCTTGTCGGCCTCGGGCATTGCGGTCGGGCTGCTGGCTTTAGCTTGCGGTTCAGGCTCGGTCTCTTGGTTTTCATCTTACGGTTTTTCTGTGGTTTCTTGTATGGCTTCTGTTGGTTTGTTTTGGAAAAGTTCCATTTCAGCTTTTTGTAGTTCTCATTCTGATTTAATGATTTGTACGATTTCTTCATTCTCCTTCTTTATCAGTGCCATATGTACCACTTCTTGCTTGATGTTTTGATGGATCTCCTTTATTTCCACCAGTAGTTTCTCGTTGTTGCTGGTCAGAGTCGGAATCAGCAGTGCCTTGACTTGTTTCTTCAACTTGTCTATCTGCTTTTGCATTTGATCTCTTTCAGCTTGTGCTATACCCGTGGCTGTCTCGCCCCTCCGCATTGCTTCCTTGAATGGTGTCTTTGTGGTAATTGCGATCTTTAAGGCGTCTCTGTGTCGTTGCAGGTACGGACAGCCCAAGTATCTAGCTCCATGCTTGCCCAGGCAGTTGGCGCACTTTCGTTTGTTGTTGGGTGCTCGGAAGTCCGTGTCCAGCTTGGCCAGCGGACACTCCTTGAAGGCGTGGTGATCGGCGCAGTACCGGCAGATTTCCGTCTTACTGCGACATGCTGCTCTGCTGTGGCCGGCCCTCTGACATCTGGAACATTGGGTGATCCTTGGGATGAATCTCTCTGGCTGCTGCATTCTCTTGTTGATTGATACTGTGATCGGCATCTCGCTGCCCTCTGTCGTCACCACTGCCAAGGTTGTGGGAATCTTGGAGTAGGTGAGGAGCCGCTCCGCCTTCAAGAATCGGGTGTGGAGATTCTCTTCTCGTAGCTGCTTCAGGATTTCTTCGTCTGATATATCCACTTGGATACGCTTGATAACCCACTTGCTTGTCGGTTAGTCGGTGTTTCCGACTCTGGTGTCTTTCTCCTCCCTCTGCTTCTCAATAGGTTTGGCTCTTGTCTGTGGTGGGCTGTTGATCTTCTCCCTCATGGTAGCTTCAGTAATAGCTGTAGTTTCAGGTTCTTTGATGCAGCTAGCAGGCAGGCTCTCCATGTTCGTCTTCTTGATGGTCTTGTCGGCTCCCACGTATGCCACATGTCTTTTGGTGTTCTTGCCACGTGCCATTTTCCCCTGTATCAGGCTTCTTGACTTGTTCAGGTGACTTGTCTTGATAGCGCCCGCAGTGCGAATGCGACGTGGATATTGTTTATTCAATTTTTTTTCTGTTTATATTGTGTTGGATGATATGTTTGCTCTATTGGCCTAAGATGCATGTACATGTATGCTAGAATGTACACATGCTATAACAAATGAGATTCTAGAACTAGCTTGCCTCACTGTTTCCACCATTTTGGAGAATCAACTCTTGCCTTTCAACTCCTTGCTCACAATCAATGCCTCCACACCATATCATGTGGAGTATTACTGACATCACTACAGGAACAAGATCTCCCCCATCTACATGGATGCCAATGACTCCACACCATATCATGTGGAGTATTACTGGCATCACTACAAGAACAAGATCTCCCCCATCTATATGGATGTCAATGACTCCACACCATATCATGTGGAGTATTACTGATATCACTACAGGAACAAGATCTCCCCCATCTACATGGATGTCAATGACTCCACACCATATCATGTGGAGTATTACTGGCATCACTACAGGAACAAGATCTCCCCCATCTATATGGATGTCAATGACTCCACACCATATCATGTGGAGTATTTCTGACATCACTACAGGAACAAGATCTCCCCCATCTACATGGATGTCAATGACTCTACACCATATCATGTGGAGTATTACTGACATCACTACAGGAACAAGATCTCCCCCATCTACATGGATGTCAATGACTCCACACCATATCATGTGGAGTATTACTGACATCACTACAGGAACAAGATCTCCCCCATCTACATGGATGTCAATGACTCCACACCATATCATGTGGAGTATTACTGGCATCACTACAGGAACAAGATCTCCTCCATCTACATGGATGTCAATGACTCCACACCATATCATGTGGAGTATTACTGGCATCACTACAGGAACAAGATCTCCCCCATCTACATGGATGTCAATGACTCCACACCATATCATGTGGAGTATTACTGACATCACTACAGGGACAAGATCTCCCCCATCTACATGGATGTGGTTGATCTAATTAGTTTCCACTATCATGTCAACATTTTATCTGCTGACCGGGGAAGTATTAAAAGTTGCAAGAACTAGGTTAGGTGTCTATTTATAAAACACATGAGTCTATGCCTACCTTGTGAAGTGCACAAAATATGGCTTGACATGGATACTGCAATAGAAAATTTGGAATGGAACTGACGTCTGCCAGAGAAACAGCTTTCCTGATTCCATAGTCAACCAGAAACACTTTCACACTTTTTATCTCACCATCTTCATCTTCTAAGGAATAAAGAATGAAGGAATATTAGGCACTTTAATTCTTTCACTGAATTTATTTTATGACAGAATAAATTGTAGCCATATATTACACATAAATGATGACTAAGAAACTTGATGGATGAAAAACACACACAGATACATGTGAAAGTTTCGGTCCAAGTGTTTATCACAACAAAAACAACACACAATACAGGCAAATGTTTTGATCCAAGTGTTTATCACAACAACAACAAAAACACACAGACGCAGGCAAACATTTTGGTTGAAGTGTTTATCACAACAAAAACAACACACAGACATAGGCGAACATTTTGGTTGAAGCGTTTATCACAACAAACACAACACACAGACATAGGCGAACATTTTGGTTGAAGTGTTTATCACAACAAAAACAACACACAGACATAGGCGAACATTTTGGTTGAAGCGTTTATCACAACAAACACAACACACAGACATAGGCGAACATTTTGGTTGAAGTGTTTATCACAACAAAAACAACACACAGACATAGGCGAACATTTTGGTTGAAGCGTTTATCACAACAAACACAACACACAGACATAGGCGAACATTTTGGTTGAAGTGTTTATCACAACAAAAACAACACACAGACATAGGCGAACATTTTGGTTGAAGCGTTTATCACAACAAAAACAACACACAGACATAGGCGAACATTTTGGTTGAAGCGTTTATCACAACAAACACAACACACAGACATAGGCGAACATTTTGGTTGAAGCGTTTATCACAACAAAAACAACACACAGACATAGGCGAACATTTTGGTTGAAGCGTTTATCACAACAAACACAACACACAGACATAGGCGAACATTTTGGTTGAAGCGTTTATCACAACAAAAACAACACACAGACATAGGCGAACATTTTGGTTGAAGCGTTTATCACAACAAACACAACACACAGACATAGGCGAACATTTTGGTTGAAGTGTTTATCACAACAAAAACAACACACAGACATAGGCGAACATTTTGGTTGAAGCGTTTATCACAACAAATACAACACACAGACATAGGTGAACATTTTGGTTGAAGTGTTTATCACAACAAAAACAACACACAGACATAGGCGAACATTTTGGTTGAAGCGTTTATCACAACAAACACAACACACAGACATAGGCGAACATTTTGGTTGAAGCGTTTATCACAACAAAAACAACACACAGACATAGGCGAACATTTTGGTTGAAGCGTTTATCACAACAAACACAACACACAGACATAGGCGAACATTTTGGTTGAAGCGTTTATCACAACAAACACAACACACAGACATAGGTGAACATTTTGGTTGAAGCGTTTATCACAACAAAAACAACACACAGACATAGGTGAACATTTTGGTTGAAGTGTTTATCACAACAAACACAACACACAGACATAGGTGAACATTTTGGTTGAAGCGTTTATCACAACAAACACAACACACAGACATAGGTGAACATTTTGGTTGAAGTGTTTATCACAACAAACACAACACACAGACATAAGCGAACATTTTGATCCAAGTGTTTATGACAACAAAACAACACATAGATACAGGTGAACGTTTTGATCCAAGGGTTTATCACAACAAAAAACAACACACAGACACAGGCGAACGTTTTGGTTGAAGTGTTTATCGCAACAAAAACAAGACACACATACAGGCAAACTTTGTGATCCAAATGTTTATCACAACAAAAACAACACACAGACACAGGCAAATGTTTTGATCAAAGTGTTTATCACAACAACAAAAAAGCACACAGACATAGGTGAACATTTTGGTTGAAGTGTTCATGTCATCTCATCATGTTCCTCTTGTACCTTGCGGTGTCGAGGTGAAGTATAAACTTCGTGAGAGTGCCCAATTATGGGCTTCATACATCGACATTCCCATGGATTCTGCTATTCCCTCCGTCCAGCGTTTACGTGGTCGGCCTCTTCCTCTGTTTCCATCTGGTCTGTATCTGTACATCATTGCTTGTTGTGGCATGCTGTTGACTGGTAACCTACTTGCACGGCCAAACCATTTGACTTGCTACTTTCTAATAAAATCTAGTGCTGCTTTAACCCCCACTTTAGTCCTGATTTCTTCATTTCTGATCTTATCTCTTCTTGATACGTTGAGTATTCTTCTCAGGAACCTCATTTCTGTTGTGATTTTTCTTTTCTCTTTTTCTGTCATTGTCCAGGTTTGGCATTGGTAGCACAGAGTTGGTAGGAAGATTGTGTTGTAAAGTGCTTTCTTAGTAGTTATTGATACGTTTGTTCTTTAGTATTAGTGCCATTTATCCAATGAGTTGATTTGCCTTATTGCACCTATTTTCGATCTCGTCTTCTGATCTGCCATTTGATAATATTATACTTCCTAGGTACTTGAAACTCTTTACTTGTTTCAAGGGATGTTGCTTAGGTGAATTGTTGTTGTTTGTTCTTCTCTTCGTGGCTTAGAGGTTATGACTTTTCTCCGTAATCTCGTATACTCTCGTCGGTAACGTGATGATGATGATAATCAGCAGTGGTTCGAATCGCATCGGTAACTTACGGGGTATGTGAGCCGGCCGCTCAGAAAGCAATGGCAAACTACTGAGCGTAATCTTGCCAAGAAATCAACATACAGCTGAAAGATGCTGGTGTTGACAGCGATGTCCTGTAAAGGTTATGCAAAAAAAAAAAATGTGGTCTTGTAATTCAGCTTCTGATTTTGCTATTAGTGCTTGGTCATCTGCAAACAGGAGTTCTCTAATGGTTAGGTTTGCAGATGATTCTTCTTCTGTGTTCTCGTCATGCGGTATTCTTGCTGTCTCTGCTTGGCTGGTTTCTTTACATATGTTGAAGTGTTCATCACAACAAAAACAACACACAGATAACACAAAGGAATATTGATTTATTCAGAGATATCTGATCAATAAAACTGTACACTTTTTTCTTCAGTTTCCTTCAACAAAACCAGTTTACATTTTATTGATCAGTCTACTTCTGAATAGATAAGTATTCCTTTGTGTTATCTGTGTGATACTGTTTTGTTTTTATTGTCCCATTAATCAAGACTGCAGCTGAAACATTCACCGGTATGTGTGCATGTCTGTCCATTCTTCGCTTCCTAATCTTATTTTGTGTTTTTTTTATTCAGACTGCAGTAACAGCCCGCAGCAGCCAACCCTCATTTTCAATACAGATTTTTCAGATGTCAAAAGTCTAATGTCACTTAAGGGAAAAACTGGGCAAAGGAGGGAGAAAGAGAAAAACTGATACTTAGCCAAGTACCAGCACGTGTTTAATAAAATGTAAAGTCTCCATTTTATTTTAAAAGCAAGTGTTCATTTTTTCATGGAGTTAACTTCCTGTTTTGAAATCCAAAGTTGTAAAACTTTCAAAAGTGATAATGGAGTCAGTCCTTCATCATGATCTTACACTGATCATTAAAACCATAATAACAAACCTTCTAATGACAGAATCTTGGCCCGGTAATAATTATCGTCATTTGACTTGGCCAAACAAAATAGCCCAACCTGTGGTATGATACTTGTTGTTTCTCCAGTTTTAACAGCATGTCTGTAAATAAATGAACAAATCTGTCTCAGTCATACTTCTTACTATGCTAGTAATAGAATCTGCATAGGTAGAATGTTAGCAGTTGAGTTAAGAACTGACATCACTGCACTCAGGACATTCCCATAAGTGCTCCGACCCCTTGTTCAACAGCCAGCAAAGAGTTACACTACTAATCGTTCCCATAGCTATCTGATTAAAAGTTCTCAGTTTTGAGATTCTTCCAGAACCCCTGCCGATCCCCCACAATCTCATTCTTTCCACATATGGGTTCTCAATCTGTTCCTCCACCTTCTCCACCTGGTCCTACAAGCACACGACCACCTCCCCCTTATCCATAGCCAATCTGCCATCAAGAGGTGCATTCCCTGCTAGCCTATCAGCCTGTTCATTCCCCCGCACACCCGCATGGCCAGAGCAAAATACCCATACAATTTTCATAATCTGTGACCTCTGAAGCGACGAGAGCCATTCCACACGAAACATTCCTTTCTCCACCTTACTAGGCATACTCTTTGAATCCGTAATGAATACAACGTGTGTTGCAGTAGTCTCCTCTAGCCACCGGAATGCCGCTATTACTGCCTCCACCTCCATTCTCATGCTGGAGGTCGTAGTCTCACATGCCAGACTCTCCTTTTTCAAGACTCGTCCATTATCCTTTGCAATAAAGCCCCAGCCACTATGTCTGTTTCTCACCACTGACCCATCGATGTAGATCACTATGTCACCTTGATGTGTGTTGCTCTGGATCAGCTGTTGCACTTCAAACTCAGTGCAGCCCGCTGCCCATTCTCTGCACTCACGACCCAGTGTTATTATTCCATTGTGCCAGTCCGTCATGTCTTCCGGAACTTCAACCCACTCTCTTCCACAATTGATGGTCTCTAGATCACACACCTGACGTTCTCTAGATCACACACCTGACGTTTAGAAAGTTCTGCCTGTGCCATCCAGGACCTGCCTCACTTTAGTCTATGACCCTTGACCATATCAATGGCTGCATGCAGCGGGTGATCCCTATCAACTGTCAGGTCCCTATCAACTCTCAGGTACCAGCAGCAACTCTCAGGAGGAAGGACCCTATGCCTATCCGTCACTGTTGGTAGTGCCAGGATATGCCTCATGCATATAATTGGTGTGTCCTTTGTGCACCCCAGGATTAACCGCATGGCGGCATTCTGTATGCGCTCTGTCAGAGTCCAATGTAGTGCCAGCAGAGATGCAGGGACATCGTTATGCCCGCCAGGCGAATAGTTCCTAGCAGGGATGCCGTAACATCGTTACGCCCGCCAGGCGAGTATTAGTTACCTGCCTGCGAGGTTGCCGGCTGACAGACAGCCAGCGGTCAGGCAAGGACAAAGCAGGACGCACGCAGGCCTCGTGAAGCCACTTCAGGTGGACAGGCGCGTTGCGGGAAATAGCCAGACAGCTCTGGGACGTGGACTCGACTGGACGCATGATGGGAGAAAGGCTTGTGTGTTTCTGTGGCCCGAAAGTCGAGCGCTTGTACATCTTGTGAGACTGATTGTAAGCTGTGGGTTGCTTGTAAGTGTATTGTGATAACTTATGTATTGTGATGATCATCTCTAGATCGTGATCTGTGAATAAATCCATCGAGACTTCGTGTCGTTGAGTCTCAAGTCAAATCACGTTGTATTTGTACTGTCTCACATGTGTTAGGTTAACGAGCCAGGTTTAAGACCCTGACATGTGTGGACGTGGTAGCATTCGTCCGGCTTTAAAATGAACGTAGTTTAGGTAATTAACATTTAAAACCTAGATTTGTGAACTTAGAAATTTTTGTTCAACGTTATAGTACATTTAAATGTGATTGTGAAGGCTCATTTTGATATATATTATTACATTGTTTAAACATGGAGACTAAATGTAAACGTACAGTGCATACATATTCTTTGATCTTGTAAACGTGTAAAACATTTGTGATTGTGAAACTTGTCACCGTTTGACCTTGTCGACATTGTGAAGTTGTCGCCATTGTGACCTTGTCGCCATCTTGTAAACTTGATGTCTATGTCCTTACTGAATGTCATCTTGATGTAAGTGATGTGTCATCAATGTTGTAACGTGTTCAGATACAGTTAGAGTGTCTTTGTAAAGTGAATTGTGGAAAGCAGAAAGTTACTTGTGAAAAAAAAAATTGTTGACGGACAACATTACGACCTACAATTACACTCAACGCCATACAAACCTAATCAAAACTTAGTGACAAACAGGCACACCACATCAAATAGACGTTAATTTATTTTCTCCAAAAACAAAGCAGATTTTCTGTGCCATCTGAAACCCTTGCCGTAGAGGTCATTTGCGTTTTGAAGTAGCGACCCTACAGTTCCTAGTCCAAATTTCACAGCACCCAGGACACTTGAGTATATTTTTTCTTTCTTTATACTTTCGAATGCAAATTGAGGCACATATTGTCAATAGAACACAATTGTAAATTGTTCACGTTACTAACAACTTGTAACAAATTGTGTGTCTGATATTACATTTGCATTTTCCATCATGTCGTCATTAAATGATTTCATCGATATGGGGTTAAAGTTAAAGTTGACAGGTGATGAGTTAATGAAGTGGAGTGAGAAGAAATACTCTGAACACCTACTAGTACAGGAAAAAGCTAATGAACGTGAAGAAAGAGCAGCTGAAAGAGCATTAAAGCAGGCAGAAACTGAAAGAGCTGCCAAGCAAGCAGAAGCAGAACTGTCTGAAAAGACAAAACAAGCTGAGATAGATAGTGAGCTGAAGAAAGCTGAAATAGCAGCTCAGAGTAAACGAGAAGAGCTGGAATTGCAACTAAAAATCAAACAACTTGATACTGAGACTGCCATTAACAAAGAGTCTAAGAAATCTGAGAGACTGGAGAAAGAAAACCAGTACAAGAAATATCAAGGTATCGTACGTAATCATACCTCAGGTGACTGCATTGCAGCCTTTACCCAAAATTTTGAGACTTTAATGGACCATTACCAGGTCCCATTGTCTGAATGGAATATTATTTATATGAGAAGTTTATCAGGGGAGCCTCTGAAAGTCATAGAGACTATCCCCAAAGACCTCAGAAAAGATTACCATTATCTAAAATCAAAGATTATGGCACATTTTATGTTAGATGAGGCAGGTTACAGAGAACAATTCAGCAAGTTGAGCCCCAAACCGACTCAAACGTTCTCTGATAACCTCTGCTTAGTCCGAGATATATTTTCCAAATGGACGTCAGCAGCTAAAATTGATAAGAACTATCAAAAGTTAGAAGACCTTATCATCAGAGATAAAGTCATTTCATCTATTCCATCAGCATTTTCAAAGTTTTTGCAAGAGAATGAATGCACAAGTGTGGATGAGATTGAGAGACGTGGTTCGGCGTATTACACAGCCAACAAGCATTGTTTTGCCAGTGAAGCTACTGAAACCAATTTTGTAGCATCGGCTAACTATGACAAACCCTATAGTAGGCAAAAACCTCATAAGCCTACATCTGAGAAGTACAACCACTGTAAATATTGTAGAATCTCACATCATCAAGGTGAGATGTGCGACAAGAACCCCGCATATCTTACATATTTACAGAACATTGTAAACAGACAAGATAAGGAGCGTAAATCCTTTAGAAACTTGCGTAAATGTTTCCTCTGTAATGCGTATGGACATTATCGCCATGATTGTAAAGGTAGGCAAATGACAAAGAAAGCCAATGCCGCCTTATTTGATAGTTCATCATCAGATGAAGAAGAAACAGAGAAACACCCTGTGAACTCAGCACAGGCTTTTGATATGTTTAACACCAATAAATGTACTGTTTGTAATACCTTTTATGAAGATGGTATCTTAACATGCGGCCACTCCATCCCTATTGCCAATGAAGAAGCTAATTTGGTAGTAGATTCCAAAGGCAGAATAAACATCCATCAAGGATACGTGAATGGCAAGCCTGCTACAGTTCTTCGGGACACGGGAAGTTCATTGATTGGACTGAAGAGAACGTTCATAATGCCTACAGACTATACAGGCAGACACGTAACATGCAGAACATTCTCTGGCAATATTGAAAAATACCTACTAGCATGGGCATATATTCAAACACCTTTCCTCACTGGGAAAGTAAAATGTGCAGCATTAACAAACCCGGTGTGTGATATTATAATTGGAAATTTACCAGAGGTGAATGATATGCCTCATGACATAACATCTCTTTGCATTAATGAGAGCACAACATCACCATCAAATGTCATCATTGATACTGTTGTACCACCTAATGAATGTATGGTAGCTAATGTAGCACTAGAATCTCATGACATCATTGATAACACTGTTTCATCACCATCTGATATCATTAAATGTGTGAATGCAGTAACCAGATCTACTGCTAGAATGCAAGATGAAATTAATCAAACTGAGGCTATAGAAATGCTTAGCCCAGTATTACCACCTCCTAAAACCATGAAGGAGACTTTTGTAACAGCCCAAAAGGCTGACCCTTCATTGTCAAAATATTTTAATCTGATCGGCCAAAAGCCAAAGTTAACCAAAAATGCAAGATGGCATTTTGCTTTGAAAAATTGTATCCTCACCAGGTATTATACCAGAGGTGACACCACAACAGAGCAAACTGTTTTGCCAATTGAGTATCGTAAGCAAGCACTTTACAACACAATCTTCCTACCAACTCTCTGCTACCAATGCCAAACCTGGACAATGACAGAAAAAGAGAAAAGAAAAATCACAACAACAGAAATGAGGTTTCTGAGAAGAATACTCAACGTATCAAGAAGAGATAAGATCAGAAATGAAGAAATCAGGACTAAAGTAGGGGTTAAAGCTGCTCTAGATTTTATTAGAAAGCAGCAAGTCAAATGGTTTGGCCATGCAAGTAGGCTACCAGTCAACAGCATGCCACAACAAGCAATGATGTACAGACCAGATGGAAACAGAGGAAGAGGCCGACCACGTAAACGTTGGACTGAGGGAATAACAGAATCCATGGGAATGTCGATATACGAAGCCCATAACCGGGCACTCTCACGAAGTTTATACTTCACCTCGACACCGCAAGGTACAAGAGGAACATGATGAGATGAGATGAGATGATGAGAAGCAAGCCTTACATCTTGCCCATGATATACCTCTTGCAGGGCATATGGCATACGCTAAGACCAGATCAAGATTGTTATTACAGTTTTATTGGCCCAAATTCTGCAATGACATTAAGCAATATTGCAGGAGTTGTGACATCTGCCAAAAACTTGTAAAGAAAGGAAAAAACCCACAGGCAAAGTTACAAGTTACTGACTTAGCCAGTCGACCTTTTGAGAAAATATCTGTTGACATAGTGGGCCCTCTTAATCAGATAACAACCAGAGGGAATAAATATATATTAACTGTTATTGATCAATGTAGCCGCTGGCCGGAAGCGATTCCGCTAAAGAACATAACTTCCAATGACATAATGGAAGTGTTCTTCCATATATTTTCACGGATAGGATTTCCAGACACTATCCAATCAGATAGGGGTACTCTGTTTATCGCCGCATCTACTCAAGCTTTCACCAAAATGCTAGGAGTGAAGCAATGTTTCAATTCCCCGTACCATCCTCACTCGAGTGGAATTATAGAAAAATTTAACGGCGATTTAAAGCATATGCTTGCTAAAGTCATGCAAGAGCACCCCAATAACTTGGACGTATACTTACCTGCTATTCTCTTTGCTTATCGCGAGGTACCACATGCTAGTACAGGTTTCTCTCCTTTTGAACTTATCTATGGTGCCAAACCACGTGGCCCATTAAGCATTTATCACCAAATGTTAATTGAATCCACTCCTTTACTCAAACCCATATCATCATACGTATATGTTACATCATTGCGTGAAAGAATCATCAAATCTTGTATAATTGCAAAGGATGCACTAAAATTATCTGGTGCTACATATAGACAGTATGCTGACAAAGGTAACAGGACAATAACGTTGACACCTGGACAGGACGTTCTTCTTCTCCTACCTAGTGACAGACACTTATTGACTGATTCTTGGCAAGGACCATTTAAAGTGACGAGACAGATTTCACCTGTAGACTATGAGATCCTAATAAAAGACAAACACAAAATATTCCACGTCAATATGCTAAGACCATATTACAACAGAGACAATGAACAAGACGATACAACAGCATGTACAGTGATAATAGACCATGAAGATGACGAGGCTAGTGACGAAATTCCAACACCTGCATTAGACACGACGAACTGCTTGAAGGAAATTAAGATCAACCCAAAGTTAACTCAAGCAGAAACAGACAGTTGCAAACATCTCATACAACAGTACAACACCATCTTCTCCAACAACCCAGGACAAACAGAATTAGTACAGCATCACATCACACTCACGTCAAATACACCTATAAAATGCAGACCATACACCATTCCATTGCATTACAAAGAACACCTACATCAAGAGATCATCAGCTTAGAGAAAAACAACATCATTAGACGATCCCAATCAAACTTCTCATCTCCAATGGTCATAGTACGCAAAAAGGACAACACAATAAGACTCTGTGTCGACTACAGAAATTTAAATAAGATAACTCTTTTAGATTTAGAGCCAATGGCAAACGCTGAAGACCTATTGACAGAACTGACAGACGCTAGGTTCTTTACAAAGGTAGACATGACTAAAGGTTACTGGCAAATAGCAGTAGACGAACAGAGCAGACATCTGACAGCTTTTGCCACACCTTGGGGACTGTACGAATGGTGCAAACTTCCATTTGGGCTTGTCAATGCCCCAGCAACATTTGTACGTATGACACGACTCCTTCTAGTAGACATTCCTAATATTATTTGCTATATTGACGACATTTGTGTTCACACAAAGACGATGACAGAACACATAAAGACATTAGAACATACTTTTGAACGCATTAGACAGCACGGACTGACGGTAAAGCCTGCAAAAGTAGACATAGCCTATCAGGAAATATCCTTCTTGGGGTACAAAATATCTAATGGCTTTGTCACGACAGACGATAACATTGTGTCCAAGATACTAAAACTCTCACTTCCGACTACGAAAAAGCAAGTCAGAAGTTTGTTGGGACTTATAAATTATTACAGGCAGTTTATACCAGATTTTGCTGAACTGACCGAGGTATTTACTAACCTACTAACAAAAGATCAACGCGAAAAAATTGTAAGCAATGAATGCCTAAAATTTGCATTCCGAAAAGTATTATCTTATTTTTCTGATAATAGCTTACACAATCCGATCCTGAAATTGCCCAATCTCCATTTACCTTTCAGATTACGCACAGATGCGAGCTCCGTGGCGATTGGAGCAGTCTTGTTGCAAGAGCACAATAACATCCTACATCCTGTGTACTTCGTCTCCCGAAAATTAAAACCGAGAGAACGGGCTTGGTCGACACCTCAGTTGGAAGCCCTAGCTCTAGTGGTGGGTATAACTAAATTGTCCAGATTCCTCCTAGGACGTCATTTTATCGTGGAATCTGACAGTAGTCCATTAAGATTTATCAATGCAGGTGTACCTTCCAACCAAATGATAGCTCGCTGGTCTCTTAAGCTTCAGGATTACAGCTTTGAAGTTCGACACATCGCGGGCAGAACCAACACAATTGCCGATCTTTTGTCCCGTTGTCCGACCGACCCAGTAAGCACCAATGTCTGAGTGCAGTGTGTAAAATACACTCGGACCAACACAGCCATGCATCAGTGAAGTTTTTTTCACAAAAGCTGTGTATGTCTATATGATGTGATAGGGGTTTATTCCCAGTATATATAGGTTTCTTATTTTACTATTAATGTAGTGATTGTTGTGAATAATTGTGTAGTGTGTGGTAGAAAGAGAACTTTATTAATTGTACATATTATGAAACAAGAACAGTGCCACATTCGCTCTGAACTTACCGCAAGCGAACTGTTAAAGTTATCCGTGGTAGCTGCATTTGGAATTTATCCAGGGATATTTTAACTCCGTGTGCGAAAGTGTGACCTGAACATTGACATCTACACCACTTCAGTCAATCGAAATCCAGAAGTTTTTCCATTTGAAACAACCAACACATGAACAATCAGAACATTGCACAGTCCGTTTTACTACATCAGACCGGAACAAGTGTGTTCTACAGATTTTCAACATCAGCTGTTTCGTGTGTACTTCCGGATGATTTAGAAATTTAGTGTAAAAATTAGCAGACGACAAACAAAAGCTTAAAAAGTTATAACACTTCTAAACTATTTACGATTTAATAATTTCGAATACACGAATTGTGTATTAATATTTTTCTTTAAATGTAATCTTAGAATCATATCTTGAGTAAGTTATTCATACTACCGACATTTTTTCGCTAGTATGGAAAAACATCAAGCTATGACGCTGAGAAATAGTAGAATTATTGTAAAATATTATATTTGTTAAATTTGAAAGTTATGTCCCTTTCATTTAATTGTTATTACATTATTACACCAAGGGCGTTAACTGAAATGTATACGATGATGTATTGTGTATAAATAACCATGTTGTTGCCAGATTGTTAACACGGCAAGAAGCCATCTACTGGGCATGGTAGAGTGTTACCGACATTGCAGACCAACACAAGAGCTCCTGGTCAAATAAGGTCAGAGTTTAAGCAGTTGAATGCGGCTTATATAAAGCCGTATTTCGGTCTTGCCAGATGTTTTTTGTCTCAAAAAGCATATTATTACTTTTTTTTGAAAGGCTGCGAGGTAATTGCTTGGGAAGCTGTTATTACCGATCTGACTGGGTCAATAATGCAATTGAGGTAATCAGCCATCGAGAGGATGAAGCTTGACGAGTGTTAAAGGTTGAACACCACATGTGTTTAGATACAATGTCCATTTCTTATATGTTTCTATGCCAAGATGTGTGTGTTCAGGTATTTCTACATCAATGTATATAACAGAAAGATTGACTCTGACAGGTTAAAATATTAACCCAGTATTGTATATAGAGTGTACATGAAAGACGACATCTTTCATGAAGATGTCCCGGGGGAGCATGTCAGAGTCCAATGTAGTGCCAGCAGAGATGCAGGGACATCGTTACGCCCGCCAGGCGAATAGTTCCTAGCAGGGATGCCGTAACATCGTTACGCCCGCCAGGCGAGTATTAGTTACCTGCCTGCGAGGTTGCCGGCTGACAGACAGCCAGCGGTCAGGCAAGGACAAAGCAGGACGCACGCAGGCCTCGTGAAGCCACTTCAGGTGGACAGGCGCGTTGCGGGAAATAGCCAGACAGCTCTGGGACGTGGACTCGACTGGACGCATGATGGGAGAAAGGCTTGTGTGTTTCTGTGGCCCGAAAGTCGAGCGCTTGTACATCTTGTGAGACTGATTGTAAGCTGTGGGTTGCTTGTAAGTGTATTGTGATAACTTATGTATTGTGATGATCATCTCTAGATCGTGATCTGTGAATAAATCCATCGAAACTTCGTGTCGTTGAGTCTCAAGTCAAATCACGTTGTATTTGTACTGTCTCACATGTGTTAGGTTAACGAGCCAGGTTTAAGACCCTGACACGCTCCAACCTTTCAAGCTGGCTCTTTGATACTGTCAGCAGCCCCAAACCATACTTAATGACAGAAATTATTAACTGCTGAAAGAGCCTGTAAAGCATCCTCTGGTCTACATCGGTTGCTGCCATAGCCCTCAATGCATTAAGTCCCCTACCAGCCTTCACCACCAAAGCCTCCACATGATCCTTAAAAGACAAACAGCTGTCAAAGGTGATACCCAAGTACTTCAATTTACTCTCTCGACTAAGAGAACATCCATTCAACATAATACCTGGGACATCTGCCTTGACGATCTGGTTATCCAGGGAGTACCACACGACCGATGCCTTGTCTGGGTTTATAACGGCCCCTGCGTCCCTGCACAACTCTGCCACCCCATTTACTGCCACCTGTAAGTCTTTCGCCAAACTGGCCCTGTCTCTGCCCTGTTTGTACACTAGCACATCATCTGCAAATGTCAAGATTCTACCCACACCTGGTGTCTCAAAAGCTGCGATTTTGCTGGTGTAGACATTAAAGAGCACTGGGGACAAGGCAGATTCCTGTGGCAACCCAGGAGGAATAGTACAGGGGTCAGAAATCCAGGCACCCATGCGCAGTGCAACCTTACACTCATAAAAGACCACCACAACTCATCTAACAAGGCAAGGGCAGACCTCCATGTCCATCAGAGTTGTGTTAGGATCTCACCCAATAGCTGTATGTCATGATCGACATCACTTCACAGTAAAAGCTGACCTACCTGACATCACTCTACAGGACAGAACATTGAGTGGAAGGACAAGAAAACCTGGCAATAACATTTGATCAGTCTGTTCTTCAAATACCATGTTCAACATACTGCAAAGATCAATGTGTGGATTGGCAGCGTAAACAACAATGGCAGCAACACTTCTGGGCCAGAGATGACTTATTGTACAATCAACTGATACTGTCCATAGTTGGCTATAGGCTCAGCATGAACATGGTTTAACACTCCCAATATGAGCAACTAGAACACATCAAAGAAGATGAGATCAGAATAATCTTGGAGTTGACATAGAATACCCAACAGATAACCGGCTTGCATCATGGACAATCAGCATTGATACCTGTATGTTTCTCATAATCTAGTCACAATCATGTTCTTCTATGCTGCACTGTCTGATATTTGCCTCATAATCTAGTCACAATCATGTTCTTCTATGCTGCACTGTCTGATATTTGCCTCACAATCTAGTCACAATCATGTTCTTCTATGCTGTACTGTCTGATATTCTTCTCACAATCATGGGGACATCCTTGTGCAATGAAAATGATGCTTAACAAAAAGCAAATCAACTGTTCTATTCTCTAAGTGATTAAAGTGATTGACTGATTGTGCTGGCCATACACACGCACACAGAAGTGCCACCTGGCAGTTAACAGTAACATTGTATCATTCACGGCAAGAACAGTTCAGTTTTAACTAACATGTGGACTTACGTGATCAAGCCAGAGATAACCGGAATCAACCCCACACGCTGAACATGAAAGGACCATGGGTGGATGGAGGTGCTAACTATAGCAGAGAACACTGAGTCTTTCTCAAGTTGCAGTGAACTCATGGTCAGGCCTGTTACTTCTGTGGCTAAGAAAAACAATGCATTCTTACAAATATGATATTTAACACTTGTAATCTATATACCATGTCTGTCTCCATGACTAAGGGCGTACGGACGCGATTCATAAGCCCACTTACCTGTGTTCGAAACACAGCTGCAATCGATTTGGCAACAGACCACATTGCGCTAGGTTTTAATGTGTTGGTATGGGAGCCAGAAAGCAATGGCAAACTACTGAATGTAAACTTGCCAAGACATCAACAAACTGCAGTAAAATGCTGGTGTTGACAGCAATGTCCTGTAAATAGGATATGCAAAAAAAAAATTTATATATTAATTTTCAACTAACCTCATATATTAATATTGGCAGTGTAATGTGGCAGGCACCAAAACACACCAGTCCTCTCCACTTTACTATAATGTTCACATACATATTGCTTCATACTAGCAATTATTGCATCTACTACATGATTATATATGATTCATTCACAAATATAACCAGAGGTCAGGTATTTGTACAAATGCAGGTGTTAATGTGGGTGTTTAAACATAATGCATTTTTGAAAGACTGCTGTGCTTAAATCACTACACCATGTTTTACTATTACTTGTGATCATGGTGGTCACGAGTGCACATTCTCATCCAGGCAGATTATGACCAACCTGGGCTGCCAGGTCCGCCCACTTAAACTGGGTACCAGGACACGTTCTGGGAAGTCCAGGAGGGTGGTATGATCATGAACATAACAACCACAGACAGCCAACTGGTCGGTACGAATATGGGGCTAGCACCATATCCCCAGCACACCACAAGACGTGGAGAAGAGTCCTTTACTTTTTTGTTTTAAGTTTGTTCATTCAATCAATTGATGAATCAAGCATAAAAAACAAAGAATGACAATTGACACATTGACCTCAATAAATAGGGTTCAATACAGGCTGTATCAGTATAAATAAAATGAAATCCATAATAATCATCTTCTATACAAGCCTATTATTATTACAGAATGGGTTAATCCTGCAAATAATTTACTATTTACATATATTTCTGCAGTAGCTGATAAGTTATTATAATGTTTAAATATTGGTACATAAATGGTGTGTGATTCTATATCTACATGGTATTCTATACAACACAAACCATCATCATCAAGTGCCATGCCAGCTGTCATAGTCTTCTATGTTTCTCCACATATCTTGGTCTTTGGTGTTCTGGATCAACTCTGCTGTTGATATTTCTCCATGCCACCGTATGAATCCATCCAGCATCATTTCTCTTGGCCAGCCTCTTCCTCTCTTTCCCTTGATCTTTCAAGTTCTCACGATGTTCTCCAATGCCTCTCTTCTCATCACATAACCAAAGAAAGCTGTTTGTCTCTTTCTTATTGTTGTATATATTGTTCTAGTTTCATTAGCCTTTTTCAGGCAATCGTTGTTAGTTACTCTGGCAGTCCAAGGAATTCGCAACATTCGTCTCAGGAACCACATCTTTGCTGCTTCCAATTTCTTTCTAATTTGTTCATTTATATTCCAAGATTCACTGCTATACAGCAAAATAGGTTATATATAGCACATCAGCACTCTATTTCATATATTCAATGATAGTGACTTATTGCATAAGATACTTTTCATTTACTGAAATGTGGCTTCTGCTTGCCATATTCTGCTCTTCATCTCTGTTGTGCAGCTTCCATCTGATGTTATAAATGCCCTTAGGTATTTAAAATTATCCACTTGGTTAACAATATTCCCTTCTATTTCCATTTCACATTTTGGTGTTATATTTTTCTTTGATATCACCATTGTTACTGTTTTCTTGATATTCAAGGTGAGTCCTTTCTTTGCACTTTCTGATACTACAATGTCCAACAATTGTAGATCTTTTGCATTATCTGCCACCAATACTGTGTCATCTGCATTGCATATATTGTTTACATTATAACCTCTGATTAGTAGTCCTGGCTTGTCTTTGATCTTTCTCATTATTACTTCGCTATAGAGGGAGAAGAGACCCGGTAACAAAACGCATCCCTGTCGTATTTCTAGCTTTATTTGTTCATTATTGCCTTCTTTATTTCCAATTTTAATTGCTGCTACTTGGTTACAGTTAATATTTTTTATTATTCTGAGATCTTTACCATTAATGTTAATATCTTCCAACATTTTAATTAGTTCAGGTTTACTATATTAAATGCCTGTATTAAATCTATGAAGTACACATACATGTCTTTATGTGTCTCTATTGATCTTTCTATTAGTATTCATAATGAATATACCGCATTCTTTGTACCCTTTCCTTCCACAAATCCATACTGTTCTTCACCGATCTGACCAAAAGGACAGGCGAAAGGGTGGGATACTGACCCTTGTAAAACATAATGTCACTGCCTCCCAAATTGAAGTTTACATGGAAGGAGCTGAGTATCAGACACTTAAACTTAAGACAGGCAATACAGACCTACATCTGATCAATTACTACTGTCCAAGTGACCGCCCACAGGCACCATTAAAAGAAAAAATGATTGTGTGCGGCGATTTCAACAGCCACTCACAGAGCTGGGGCTATGATCACATGGACCAGAGAGGAGAGAGACTGGAAGACTGGCAGGATGAGAATAGATTCATCGTGATTAACAAGCCGTCTGACACACATACTTTCTACTCGAGATCATGGCACTCTACAACTACACCTGACCTGGCTTTTCATTCACCAGACCTGGAGTGGAACATTACATGAGTTGTTGGAAAACAACTTGGTGGCAGTGACCATCAGCCAGTCTTTCTAACTGTAGAAAATGAGCTTGTAAGTGAAAGCAGCATCCTCTCGAGGTGGAACTACAAGAAAGCAGACTGGGCAATGTACAAGTACCACACCAGTGGTAAGAAACCTGAACACAGACAAAGACATAAATAAAGCAGTTGAAGAGTTTGGGAAATGCATACTACAGGCAGCACGAGAAACAGTACCAAGAGGAGCTCGTAAACAATATAAACCGTACTGGAGTAGTTATCTGGAAAAGTTGCATAATGATGTGGAAGTGTGTAGAAAGCAAACAGGCCAAATCCAGCCAAGAGTACCACAATAAATACCAGCACGCAAAAGCCAAATTTCAAAGGGCAAAACTGCAGGCTAGATGGAAAAGCTGGCAGGAGAAAACAGAGTCACTGAACTTTGAAAGAGACACAAGGAAGTTGTGGAAACTAATAAAACAACTTTACGATGACAGGGAGAGACTCAAAAATTGCACTACATTAAGACGGAAACATCTTAACAGGAAAGCAAGCAGCTGACCATTTTCCAGACTCATTCATGCAAGATAATATCAAAATTAGTCCAGAGAAACAACAAGAGATTTGAGAAAAATGGCAACATACAGGACAGAATGAAATAGTACATGAGGTTCTGGGGGCACCTTTCACAATCAGCGAACAGGAGCTAGCCATAGCAAAACTGAAAATGAGAAAGTCACCAGGAGCTGATGGCATCTCCAATGAATAGATCAGGAACCTAGGAATAGAGGCCAAAGCAAAGCTGTTGCAGATCTTCAATAACAGCTGGACCTTAGTCAGTGTTCCACAAGGCTGGAGAGAAGCAATCATGAAGCCCCTCCTAAAATCAGGGAAACATAGTTCCATTGCCTCCAGCTACAGACCAATTAGCCTCACCAGTTGTCTCTGCAAAACAATGGAGTGCATCATCAATCACAGACTGCAGTGGTACATTGAAAGTGAAAACATCCTTGTGCCACAGCAGGCTGGCTTTTGGCAGTGCTATTCTACGGAAGATCAGACAACCTACCTCTCTCAAGAAATTGAGGATGCATTCCAAGAAAAGAAATTGGTGCTTGCGGCATGGGTAGATCTGAAGAAAGCCTTTGACAAAGTCTGGAAAGAAGGTCTGATGAAGAAATTGAGAAATTGTAAAGTCAATGGAAGAATGTAAAAAAGGGCGAAAGCATACTTGCACAACAGAAGAGCCCGAGTACAGATAGATGGACTCAAGAAAGTACTAAAGGAAACAAGAAAGTACTACTGTGTCACGGTATTCCGCAGGGTAGAGTCTTGTCCCCCACACTTCTTTTAATCTTCATCAATGATCTTGTTGCTAATCTACAACATAGAACTAAAGCGGCAATGTACGCTGATGACCTGGTTCTATGGAGCACAAATGAACGTGCATCAGTGGCCACGAGATCGCTACACAGAGCTGTAGATGCATTTGTTGCATGGGAAAATAGATGGTGTGTCAGAATAAACACTGACATGTGCAGCCCCATTCTATAAGGGGCGTTCATTTGAAATCCGTTCATACCGCACCGCGAGTAATTGCGTACGTTGAACATGATCATGTCATAGTCATGTGATAAGTATTGACCAATGAATAAAAGAGCACATGCTTATCGTCCCATGCTGCATAGGTTCTGTTTCTAACCGTTGAGAAAACGGCCAGGTTGATCCAAAATCCATCCAAAGAAGCTCAAAGAGAGGTGATTCAGTTTCTTTCATTTGAAGGATGTCGACCAGTGGACATTCATCGAAGAATGCAGGTAGCGTACGGTAACAAATGTGTGTCGAAAAAACCATCGCCAAAATTGATGCAGCAGTACATATGAACCATTATCGAAGCATACATTCGCTAGCGAAAGAATTTGATGTGTCAACTGGGATAATTCAAAAGGTCGTTAATAAGAAACTGCAATATCGGAAGGTGTGTTCACAGTGGGTACCACGGATGTTAACTGAACACCAAAAAGAGGAACGCATGGGATGGTGTTTGAACCACTTGCTGCATTACAGAGTGGAAGGTGATGCATTTCTCTTCCGCATAGTGGCAGGCGATGAATCATGGTGTCACCACTTTGAGCCGAGCAGCAAAAGAGAGAGCATGCAATGGAAGCATGCTGGATCACCAAAGGCCAAAAAGTTCAAGTTACAGGTTTCCGCTGGCAAGGTTATGCTGAGCGCATTTTTTGACCATGAAGGGCTATTATTGGCAGACTTTAAAGAACCTGGTGTCAACATCAACTCTACCCACTACTTGCAAAAGCTAGACAAGCTGCAAAAAGCCATCAAGAATAAACGACCCGGCATGCTTTCCAGCGGTGTGATTTGTTGCACGATAATGCTCGTCCGCATGTCACAAAGATTGTGCAGGAAGCATTAGCAAGGAAGAAGTGGGAAATTCTGCAACATCCAGCCTATAGACCTGATTTGTCACAGTGTGATTTTCATTTGTTCGGACCTCTAAAAAAAAGCTCTCAAGGGGCAACGATTTCACACAGATGCAGACGTAATGAATGCGGTAAACACTTAGTTCAGTGAGCAACCAGTCCCTTTTTGTGGATGGCATTTGCCGCCTACCTAAGCAATGGGATGCTTGCCTGAATGTCTGCGGCGACTTCTTCTGACCAACCCATGGTGCATAATTCATTCAAAATGAATGCTTTGTTTAATTCTACCACACCTGTTAATGTTTCTTTCACGCTTTTGTAATAAAGCCATTGGAACGGGTTTCAAATAACTTTCCTAATATTTATCCTCTCTCCAAAACAAAAGACGGGGATCATTCAGATAAATGACCCCTAAGAGAAGATAAAGAATCAACATACCTTGGAGTAACATTTGATGACAGGCTGACATGGAGAAAGCACATCAACAAAACAGTAGCAAAAGCTAGAAGGAAAATAGCCATCCTGAGAAAACTAAGTGGAACCACACGGGGAGCCAGTGGGAAAATACTAAATATGACCACACATGGAATATGGGTCAATTGCTTGGTGTTCTGCATCAAAAACCACACTACAAGAGCTGGACAAGGTGCAAAATAAAGCACTTAGAGTCACCACATGAAGGGTGAGATCAACCCCTATAGTGGAGATGGAGAAGATGGGGAGGACACAAGCACTGAGTGAGCGCAGAGATATGAATACGCTAATACAAGCAGAAAAGATCCTCAGCTTGCCAGGCAACCCTATGAAGAACAGATTTGAAAACTTAGCTATGGGGCGGTTGAAAAGAAGTAGTTTTATCCACCAGGCAAAACGACTCTGCAGAGAAACCACCGATCTGCCCACAGTTGGTATCCCTCTAACAACTATTCCAGAGCGAACTCCACGGAAAGATGAACATAGACTAACACTACTCATCCAAACAAAAGTGAGAGGAATATTGGACAAGGAAGAACAGAACATTGTGCAGTGCAGAACAGCCACTCTCAGCTTCCTTGATGAAGAATACCCACAGGACATCTGGATCCGAGTCTACACAGATGGGTCAACACAAAATGCTGTTCGAAATGGAGGAGCAGGAGTGTACATAGAATACCCAAATAATACTAGAGACACCGCCAGAGTACCAACAGGAAAGACTGCCATAACTATGATGCTGAAATTGAGGCAATCAAGATAGCAACAGAGAAATTACTAAATACCGGCCATGGTAACAACCTGTGGTACTACTGACAGGTGCAAGATCAATACATGAGGCGCTCCTGTCTGGGAACTTGCCAGTACTAAGGACACTACTTTCTGAACTTAGCAGTCAGTATAAGGTCACCATACAATGGATACTTCTTCTTCTTCTTCGTTCATCCGGAGTTTTTTTTTTCGGATGTGATTGCGTTGTGCCTGTTTACAGCAGAGCTGCGTTCTTGCGCCGTTAGGCCGACACATCCGACTTCTGCGGGCATTTGTTGACCGGGTTAACCTTCCCGGGGGTTTCTTAGGACGTTTGACTCTCACTGTTGTGGTGTTATCCCCCATCCCAGCTGGTCCATACAGAACAGCCAAAGATCCTGTCAGCCCTCAAGGGACGGCAGGGGCAGACCATGGGCATTCCCCGCCATCCAAGGAGGCTTCCATACTTGCAGAGCCGATACATAGCGCTCTGGTACTGGGCTCACCCAAGGAATCGTCACGTCCTGTACATGGCTGCTTAGCCTCACTTCCGTATATTGGGCCTTCCGTTCACCATAGGCTGTTCTTCCGGAAACCAGAAGTATGCAGTCTGCAGATGACATCCACACAGTGAGCTTTCGATTCGGACTTTCTATGTAATGGATTTGCTATCCAAGCAATATTCCATTTCGTGCCACTAGGACACTTTTCCACCTTTTATGAAGTCCACACAGTGGGCTTTTAATTCGGACTTTCCACGTAATGGATTTGCTATCCAAGCAATATTCCATTTCATGCCACTAGGACACTTTTCCACCTTTTATGAAGCCCACACAATGGGCTTTTGATTCGGACTTTCCACGTAATGGATTTGCTATCCAAGCAATATTCCATTTTGTGCCACTAGGACACTTTTCCACCTTTTATGAAGCCCACACAGCGAGCTTTCGATTTGGACTTTCCACATAATGGATTTGCTATCCAAGCAATATTCCATTGCATGCCTCTGGGTCTTCATGCACCTTTAAATGTCAACCTGTATGTAGTTAAAGTAAGCTGCGGTCAACTTGAGCTTGTTGATATCGCCATAGAGCTTGTCCTCAAATGAAGCAGGTGTAGGCCAAAATATCTTTCTCTGTTCTGCATATATTGGGCACTCCTGCAGCAAATGTTTAGCTGTCATTTTTCCAGTTCGACAATTACACTCATCGGTACCTCCTATCTTTAGTTTATTGAACAAGTGGTATTTCAGTCTGTTATGTCCTGTGCGAAGTCTGAAGATTGCTACTTGTTCTCTTCGGTCGAGTTTGTAATATGCATCATCCTTCTGATGGCCTGGATGCTCTGATTCCCATTTGGTTCTATAAGTGCTTTTTATCAACCTCTTTGCCTCATTATAGGTTATGTCTATGTCAGGCTGTGGTAGTCGTCCGCCCTCTTTTGCCAGTCTGTCAGCCTCTTCGTTTCCAGGTATACTGCAATGTGATGGGATCCACTGTATTACAACTTTTTTGGATTTCTGGCATAGACCATGGAGTGCTGCTCTTAGGTCAGTTAGTTCTGTGCTGTTATTGCTCTTCAGTATTGAGACAGCTGACTTTGCATCTGTAAAGATAGCTATTTGCTTCTCTTTATTTTCCTCCATCAGGAGCATTTCTGCTGCAGTTTTCAAAGCCTCTACCTCCGCTTTGAAGTTACTTGAAAATTTTCCAGTTGCCATTGAATGTGTTTTTTTCACTCCATTTTTTAAATTTAGGAGAATTCCTCCTCCTCCATTCTCTATTGAATTTTTGGCTGATCCATCTGTATATGCATGGGTCCAATTCCTGCTTGGGTAATGTTCTTTTATGTAGTTTAGGGTTATTTCTCTTCTTTCGGTTTCATGCTGAGTGTTCTTTTTCTCAATACCAGGAATGTTTTCTATCATCTCAGGCAGTTGCTGCTGTCTCCAAGCTGGGAACTTGTGTGCATTGTGTATGGGCTTGACTGTTGATATGTTAAGTATAGGATCTGCCCTAATCCTTCGTTTTGCAGTTTCTACAAAGTTGCTACGCTTCAGTCTTCCCTTTCCAAAACCATTAAATCTGTTGTACATAGGGTGGTCTGTCAATCTTCTAAATTTGTCTGCTTGTTGCTGGGCTCTGCTATCTCTTCTATCCTGCATTGGTTGTAAACAAGTGATCTTTTCTAGTTCATTAATAGGCGTTGTCTTCAGGCTTCCAGTTATGATTCGCATTCCTTGGTTTTGGACTCTACTTATTTTGTTAAAGTTTGACTTAGCTGCTGTTGCCCAAGCTGCAATGCCATATTCCAGTACTGGCCTCACCCATCCAGTATATAACTTCTTGAGAACTTTCTCATCTGCTCCCCACGTTGTACCAGCAAGCTTTTTCATGATTGCCATTCTCTGCCTTGCTCTTGTTCGACTTTTCTCAACCTGTGTCTTCCATGTCAGGCGACGATCAAAGGTGACTCCTAGATAGTTTGGATTTTCTTCATGGCGCAATATTTTTCCATTCAATACCAGCTTAGGTTGCTGAGTTTTATTTGAGAGGGAGAACACTGTGCATGTTGTTTTCTCCTCACTTATCTTCACTAGCCATGATTTGACCAGTCCTCTAGCGCTAATAAGGCTTGCTGTATTCTGCTGTTAGCTGTACTAATATATTCTTCAGATGTCCATATGGCTAGGTCATCTGCAAAGGAGGATGTGTGTACTCTGGCTGGAAAATTTTCTGTGATGTCATTTATATATGCTAGGAATAATGTTGGTGAAAGAACTCCTCCTTGGGGGACACCTTGCTCCAGCAGCATCATTTTGCTTGTTTGTCCTTGTACTTTTGTCCTGGCAGTTCTGTTCTCAAGGTAGTGGCTGATCCATTTATACATTTTTCCACAAACATGCATGTTTTGCAGTTTTACTTTCAGTCCTTCCTTCCATACTTTATCAAATGCTTTTTCTAAATCTATCCAGACTGCTAGTGTGTGCTTTTTCTCTTGGAAGGCATCCTCTATTTCCTGAGCTATATAGGTTATTTGATCTTCAGTGGATCTGTACTTTCTGAATCCTGCTTGGTGTGGTGTTAAGAGTTTGTTTTCTTCCAGATGCCATGTTAGCCTGCCATTGATAATGTGTTCCATTAATTTTCCTACACAGCTAAGTAGACTGATAGGTCGATAGCCATTTGGTTCTTCCAGGTCTTTTCCTTTCTTTGGGACTGGTATTAGTATAGCTTCCTTCCATGCCTGTGGGACTATTCCCCTCTTCCAGCTGTAATTTAGGACTGCTAGTAGTTTCTTTTTTGCCTTTGTCCCTAGTCCTATTAGCATTTCATTTGTGATTCCATCCTTTCCTGGTGATTTCTTCTTTTTTAGGGTATTCATTGCCTGTTCCATTTCTTCCATTGTTAGATTTGCCATCATATATTCTGCTGCTGTCTCTGTATTACTATGATGTATCTGTTTATCTTTGATTGCTTTCTTCTGTTCGGTTGTAATATCAATGTGGTTTGCACTGGCATAGTGTTCCATTAGTGCATTTGCAGCCTTTTTTCCTGTAAGCAAGGCATTTCCTTGTTTAATTGTTATTTGTTTGTTTCTAGGTCCTTCATTGTTCATGGCTTTCACTAGTTTCCATAGTTTGTTTCCATCCCTGTCAAAATTCAGGTTTTCTGTTTTTTCCCTCCAACAATCTCTTGTTGTTTGATTTACTGTTCTTTTATATTTTGCTGAGATGGCTTTGAGAGAGATATTCGCTTCAATTGTTTGTTCTCTCTCTGCTGTCTTCCTGGCATCTTCAACTTTGTCCTCCAAACTTTGTAGTTCTTCAGTCCAGTATGGTTTGTAATTTTTCCTCGCTCCTCTAGGAATGGACTCAGTGGCCGCCTGTATTATCGCTCTGTTTAGACTTTCCACCATTTGCTTTATGTTGCCATATCGTGTATTTATGTTTTTACAATATTTGTCTGTTAGTATGGCAAATCTGTCCCAATCTGCTCGTTTGTAATTCCAGCGGGGCAAAGGCTTTTGCTCCTGTGGAACATACTCCATATTCATTACAAGCTTGATTGGTCTGTGGTCACTACCTGCTAATTGGTCCAGCACATGGCGATCAATTTTGTGGAGGATGTCTCCTGTGCAGAAAGCTAAGTCTGGAGTAGAAGTGGTAAGCCATCTTCTGGAGTAGAAGCTCGGTGTGTCATCCGCTTTGTTGAGTAGATGGAGATTTGAGTCTATTTCCCAGTCCTCCAATTCAACTCCTCTTTTGTCAGTATCTGGGTATCCCCATCTTTCTGAACGGCTATTAAAGTCTCCCACAATAATGCAGTTTGTGTCAGTTATTTTCATGTTTGAGAGTGTAAGGTCCTTATCTGCTGGGCTATACAGATTGCAGATTCTTATTCTCACGTCCTTTATCATTATATCAACACCTATAATTTCCGTTTGGTTGTCAGAGATCACAGATACTTCGCTGCAAGGTATTGTATTTCGTGTAAGTATTAGAACTCCTCCTTTGTGTCCTTCGCGGTCGAAACGTGTGGCCTGATATACTCTGACTGAGAATTTGTGATTGGCGTTGAGGTGTGTCTCTTGAATGCATGCCACATCTATTCTATCTTTATGAAGACACTGTGTTAGGGAGTCTTTCTTCTTGTAAACTCCTTCGGCATTCCACTGTAGTATGTTGAGTGTCCGGGGTATTTGGTCAATAGCTCTTAACCTACTCCTCTGTGCCTTGACTCCACAGCACAGGGGAAGGTGACCACCAGTAGTCATGGGTGGACCCCCTCGAGGCAGGGGGCCTGGCACTATCACCGCCTGATGGGACTTCACGGGATTAGCACCATAACGATTAATTTTGATTTGTGACATCATGAATTAAGTTACGTTGCACTGCTTTGTCAAGCCTGTGGCTCAGTACATCCGATTTTGACAAGCATGTATTCGGGGTGCTTTCCCTAGCCTTTGACTGTCCCCAGTCTACCTACAAGGCAGCAGGTTTGTGTGTCTCTTCGTCTGGTCCCTCTCCCTTGACCTGTCCGACATGGGTGGCCCTACCAGTAGCTGTGCAACCATCGGCATAGCTCTTGGGGTCATTGGGACGCACAAGCCCCTCTACCTCGTCACGGTGGACACACAGCAGAGGGGCAATGGATACTATCCCACTGTGGAGTACCCGGAAACGAGAGAGCTGATCGATTAGCTAAGGAAGGAGCAAAAGAAAAACAGCCTGATGTGCCCGTTACGTACTACCAACAGAAAATAAGTTCTTTCCTCCTTAGCTGGATAGCTGCTGCCCTCTTCCAACAGAAAGTAGTCTTTAGATGTGGCAGTTGGACTTCAGAACCAACAACAATATATCCTGGCCTACCACAGGGATCACCATTATCTCCGGTGCTGTTCAATGCCTACACTGTGAGAATAACCAGCGAGAAAATCATAGGACCGGGGAGGACATTGTTGTATGCAGACGATGTTTTAGTGTATCGTCAGGGTAAGGACAGAGATCAGGTTGCTGTAGAACTACAAACCGAACTCAATCATATAAGCACTTGATGTGTTGAAGCTGGGGCAATGGTCAACCCAACAAAGGCAAAAGTGACAAGGTTTTCTTTAAATACCATATTGTCAACACCCCAACACCAACTGTAAATCTGGGCTCAGAGACGGTGGAAAGAACCCAGGCAATGAATTACCTGGGGATACGATTTGATCGAAGCCTAGCTTATACTGAGCATGTAGACCAGGTGATAACAAAGGCCAAGTGGGGATTGGCTGTGATGCAGGTGATGGTGGCAGCAAACTGTGAGCAGGGCCATCTATGTCTACTTTATGAGGGGCTGGTCCTTTCTGTTCTGGAGTAAACGAAGGCGATCCTGACTCTCAGCCATAAGCAGATAGAAAGAAAGGAAAGGATACAGAACAAAGCCATGCACATCATTCTTGGATGTACAAGAGAAACAGAATGCAGGGCGATGCACTACCTTGCTACCTTCTTGATTTTCCAACCATGAGGCACAGAATACAAATTTGCCAAGCACGTACCTATCTCAGAGTCAACGCAAACACACAACATCCACTGCATAGCGAGATTAAGAAAGTAAAGGGCAGCAGGTTAAAACGAGGAAAGTTGTGGATGGATCAAGCCGAAGACATTTTTCAGCAGGTGTGTTCACTTGAGGGCTTAGAACCTGGCGAGGAGTGGGTACAAGTGCCAACAGAGTTCTGTACATCCTTTTCAGTGAGCATCCAACTAGACAGGAAATGCAGGCAAGAAAATCCAGCTGCTGTGGAGGCGGAAGTACAGGCTCTGATCTTTGAGAATTCTTTAGAGGATGATGCTGTCATTTACACAGATGGGTCGGCCGTCCGAGGAGGGAGAAGTTCATGGGCCTTTATGGCTCAGGCCGGAGGGAAAACTGTGAAGGAAGAGTCTGGCGCTTTTGCTTTGACCACATGCAGCCTGACTATGGAAGTCATGGCAGTAAGTAAAGCAATAACGTGGCTTGAGACACAGACATTCAATCGGGCTTGTGTCCTTAGTGACTCAATGAGTATGCTCAGGAGGATAGAGATGGGGTGAGTCTGAAGAGAGTGGCTGCTGCCTCTGGAGCAGTCTCGGTTGGCAAAGATTAGTTTCTTCAGATTAGTGCCACCAGCACGGTGGGAGTGACAGCAATTTGTCTGGGATTGAAGGCAGTGCTGGTGGGAGTGACAGCAATTTGTCTGGGATTGAAGCAGTGCTGGTGGGAGTGACAGCAATTTGTCTGGGATTGAAGCAGTGCTGGTGGGAGTGACAGCAATTTGTCTGGGATTGAAGCAGTGCTGGTGGGAGTGACAGCAATTTGTCTGGGATTGAAGCAGTGCTGGTGGGAGTGACAGCAATTTGTCTGGGATTGAAGCAGTGCTGGTGGGAGCGACAGCAATTTGTCCTAGACACCCCTACAACAGATTCTGCTATGGAGCTACCTTTCCCCTCATTCCATGATTTGTATGTGAAACATTGATTAATTCACTTAAGTTCATATCATTTTCTCATATAAAAATGATGAGTTGGAAAAGAAGAGACAGTAGATATAGACCTAGTCATTACTAAACACAAATCTGACATCCAGAAGTGCTCACAAATCAGTCAGCAACAGAAGAAAGAAACCACAAAATAGATAAACAAAACATTACAATATGAATTATATGGCAGAAACTTACCATGATTTTCCAATACACTTTCCTGAATGCGACCTTCGCCAGATAAAAGAGTGGTCTGTAATTTATTATACGGCACTTTCAGACCAGGTTCCTTGGGCTTTGATGGTGAAACTAATGCTTCAGCCAAAGCTGTCACTGGCTTTGTTTTCAAGGTTTGGGCTGGAAAATTGTCAGAAATGGTCAAAACACTATCTGAAAATCATTTGTTTTTTATTAATCAAGAGAAACTATGCAGTGCTCATTGTGAAGCAGATTTATCAAAGTTAAAATTTACAGTTAGCAGCCACTTAAAATCATCTGTGTGCCTTTTTGACAATACAATATTAGTTTAGCATAATTTATGAATGAGCAATCTATCATTGCCTTCCATTTTATAATTATATTTCTTCATATCACTCCCAAGCTTCCCCCAACCTTTTTTTTTAAAGCTACTATTATGCATAAACATTAGCATAGAGGGAAAGACGATTGAACAAGTGCATTACTTTTTGTACTTGGACCAACTCATTACAGAGGATACATACTGTACAGCTGAAATATCTAAGACTGTAGATATCAAGAGAACATCATCTAATAAATAACAATAAAATTGGGCTGTGGGAAAAAATCACTAGCCAGTAGCACTATGTGGCTCTGAAACTTGACTCTAACCAAAGAAGGTAAAAAGAACTTGAAGCATTTGAGATGTGGTGCAACTGCAGGGTGCAACAAGTGCAGTATCAGGCACTGAGGTCTACTCATGAAAATATTGGGGGAAACATCCAGGAGAAAAGGAAAAACAAGACATCCAAGAAATAAATATTTCACACTGGCTTGTAAGGGCATTATGGTTGAGTCTTACGCACAGCTAGAAAGTTGTGATAGTGCAGTGGCTGGATGATCACCTTACCTGTAAGGACATTATGGTTGAGCACAGCTAGAAAGTCGTGATAGTGCAGTGGCTGGATGCTCATCTGGCAGCCTGGTGGTCATGGGTTCAAATCTACATCGCAGCAGATTAGTAAATATCTCTAATATGAATAGAAACGAGTTTGAGCTGGACTTTATGTCCCCCAGCTCGATGAAGGGAAAATTCCAATTGCAACCTCCTCGTGGTAGAGGATAAGAAACATTACAGAAGGTGTAACTCCGGCAGTTCTGAGAACTGAGCATACACCGGGATAAGTGGACACCTCTGGGTGCTATGTGCTGTTAGTGAGCATATGGCACGGCAGGGTGCTCACTTACCCTGATCAGAAGACTTATTCAGGCTTACTAACCTGAAGATAATCGCTTTTTTGTCAGTAAAAAATGTTGATTTATTTGGGTTTTTTAAAACAATCATTGTATTATAACTTAAATACTGACAAAAATGTGAATATTAAACATATAAGGTACCTTTAGAAGTCTTTTCTATTTGTGTCACTTTGTTGGGCTCTGTGGATTTTTTATGAGCGGCTTTCTCAACTTCTTTAATCAACTCACTCAAGTTTCGTGATTCACTTGGTGTTCTTACATTTCCTTTCTTACGAAGTGAGCGAACTAAATTCTTTGGCATGTGTGAAGCTTTGGCTTGTAACTGTAGATGTGAAGCTGAGCTATTTGTGTCATTTTGAGTACACCACTGGCTTTTATTTGTAATTGCTGATCCTTTCAAGGTTTTCTTTGTTACGGCAGCAGTTGTACATTTTCCTGACACAGAAGAAACTGCCACAGTGTCTTGCGCTTGTTCAAGATGAGGCTGTTCTGATCTGTTACATTCCATGTTTTCCTTGTCACTCTCAAGCATAGACTCTAATGCTGATATACCACAGTTAGGCACATGTTTTTGCTTGCCAATGTTGCTCATGCTAGCATTACAGATGGCAGATGCTGCACCTGAAACTTCTGGGCTGGGTACTGAGCTCTCAGATACAGAAGGGGTTGGTTCAATGAGTTCAGTGATCAGTGAAGTCGAGATTGGATAACACAATGTCTGTGACTGATTGAGCTGTTGACCTGGTGAGATAGTACTGACAATTGCCAGATCACTAGTGGATGCAGCACATCGGCTGAGTGGAGACACAGGTTCCCTCAACCTGAAAGAGTTGTCCAAGCTTTGTTGAGAAGCTGTCCTTGAAGATGGACTAATTGACTCATCTACAAAAGACTGCTCTGTTGTGTCAGGATTACAAAATCTGCTACCACTAACAGAATTTTCAAGTAAATGACGACATGGTGAAATAACCACTGGCACAAAAGTAGCAACAGGTAACGATCCAGCATCCATCAATACAGACACCACTCTCCCACAAGTGGTCAGCAATTAATGAAGAGCTTGAAGTTTGGCCAGATGTTTGAGGAAGGATACCATGGGAATGCCCTTGGTCTCCTGAGCATACTGAAACAGAAAGTGAATTATGTGAAGATGACACACAGTTGGAATTAGTGGTCCAAAATCAATATGACACTCTGACAGTTTTATTTGAATTCCACATGTGGTCTGAAATATTACATGATTCTTGAAACTGGCGGATTGCATCATTTGGAGATGAAACAGTTCTTAATAAAGAAGTAGAAACAGAATGATGTGTTGTGGTGTGCCCATCTGGCATCAAACTGCTGATAATTTCACTTGATAACAATGATGGTGCAGTAGATATTAATGGATTGATTAATGAAGAATCACAAGATAAATTAGTTATTTCAGATTTCCTGCAATTAGAACTGCACTGTGCAGACTTTGGTCACGTTGTCTTGGTTACTGAAAACACAAATAACACAAGTTAAAGATATAATTGACATAACTGGGTGTAGTTTGGTCACTGATAGCTGAAAAATTTCTCACACCCCAGAAGTGACAAAAAGACTAACAAAAGGAAAATCTATACACTGAAAGAAGTAAAGATAGAAATGGCTCGTAGATAACTAGGCAGCATGAATCATACACCCTAGCTAGCTATCAGCTATTTCTATTTTTACTTCCTTCAGTGGGTAGACTTTTCTTTGGTTAGTCTTTTTGTCACTTCTTGAGTGTGAGAACTCAACTATCAGTGACCATGCTACAGATTGCTGCCTCAGTTCCAGGATCTTACTTTGTAGATTTTCTTTGTGTACAACTTTCCAGTTTGCCTGTCACTATACTAATCTATTAGCAAGTGTGTCTTCTCACAGTAGGGCTGGTATAATATTAATATTGGTAATAAATATTATTTAATACTAGTAATCATATCAATACTTAAATCATAATACAAACTTATTTTAAGTGGTTGATGATAATTGTTAGGTTACAATACAGCAGAATATAACTAAAATATACATTAAATAAGATTGGCACCTTGCCGTCTTGACAGACAATAGTTTGTTACATTGTGCTTCAAAAAGGCTTAATAACCACAACCCATGGCGGTGGTGAATGTGACTGTAAAGGCCAATTCGCGCTGTAAATGTTCGTCCACATTTGATGCATGTGAACACATGGTCATTTTCACCATCCTGCACCATCTTACATCTCACACACTCGGTGTGTGACTTATCTGCAATAATTTTCTCCTTTATCTTCATTCCATTTCTGACATGTGCCCTCCATGCAACACATTCAGTGGTGACTTGCTCCGAATGTGCATTATCAATGCCCGTATCAATCATGTCCCGCTTACACACATCTTTGTATCGTAGTAGAGGCCGACCCTGAGATCTCTTACCCACCTGTAATTAAATATAAAAGATGTCCTTTGGCATTTTACCATCATCCATCCTCCTAACATGTCCTATCCATCTAAGTCTATGAAGACTGAGCATGGAATATACCACCGCACAACCTGATCTTTCCAATACTTTAGTATTTGTGATTTTGTCTTGCCACTTAATACCAAGTATTCTTGCGAGACTAGTTAAGACCAGGGATGGAGAAATACCTCTAAATAGCACAAAGCCTGGACTAAAATATAGAGACCATGTGTTGCCGATGCAGCATGATCCCTCTCTCGGCCTGCCTAGTCCACTCCAGAGGAATGGTAACACCAATACATTTGGAACAAGACAAGCTGCAGAAGCTGCAGGATCAGCAAAGCAATGCTCTAACTGTCCATCTGTTGGAGCTTCGATCCCAGACTAGCTGCCAACCAAGGCTTAGGGCCTGGATCTGCCCTGCCATGACATTTTGTCTTTAGGTTGCATTTCCTCGCACCAGGATGAGGTTTGTACCCTCTCAATTGCGCTGTTCTGCCCGAAGCCGTTGGCACAATGTGGGGTGTCAGGTTTGGTAAGCGCCGCCCAACATTCGGCACTGACAGAAAGTAGATAGTACTGTCTACTGTCATACAGTCACTCAGAAATACCTGACAAAGACCTGACTAATAACTAACTAAAATATAACACTCTAAAATATTAGGGCTATTCCAAAATCAACCTCCGAATTGGCTGGTAAACATAAACCAGTTGCCATAGTGGTACCGTTCATTGGTTGCATTATTCAGTAGCCTTTAGCTCACTACACACCAACCTACAGTTGCAGTCAGTGGTTCACGAATCGCAAACAAATAAGCATGAACACTGTTACTGCTTTTCACACCAGCTGTGAAATTTGTAGTGTGATTCGTTTTCTTCAAGCAGAAAGTCAAAATACGGCTGAGATTCATCGTTGATTGTGTTGTAAAAACCGTTGAAGTAAAAGGAGCTACCCTGAGCTCTGGATCAATGGAACTGCATATTGCGAAGGTGAAAGTGACATCAAAATATGTTACGGGGATGATTTTTGCTGCAGTGATGGAGGACCTAGTATACCCATTCATGTTAGGATTCCGGTATGTGTATTTGGGAGAACCAAAATCACCTATGTATGTGGCAGCAATGCAGACCCAGAGTCAGACAACAGGATCAAGTGAGCCTGATCGTCCTATCAACCCACTACCTCGGGAGATAAGGGTTGCACAATTTGAGGTTCCCACTTTATAATCTTGTTTTGGGAAATTGCCCAAATCCCAAAATCCACCTCTAGGAGATTTTTATATAAAGGACAAGCTTTTATACCATCAGGTGGGAACTAAGGACGATGATCACGGGCAGCTTGTAGTGCCAAAAAGATTCCGCAATCAAATTTTACATATAGGGCACACAATATCGTTTAGTGAACACATGGGGGGGGGGGGGGGGGCGCAACCACCACCCAGCGTACTACTTATCACTATTTCTGGCCTGGGATGGCAACGGATATCAAATGATAAGTCAAATCCTGTCCAAAGTGTCAACGGGTCTTACCTAAACACTGGGCTGCTTCAGTCACTATGGGTGAGATGTCTGTGTTGAGCACCCCATTCGAGCGAGTAGCTGTAGATATTATCGATGGACTGCTAACGTCTAAGAAGAAGAATGTTTATATTTTAACTTTATTGGATATATGATTATATATCCTTGAATGAGAATATTCCCTCTTCAGACTGCATTAAATATCAATGAGAAACTACACACACTTTGAGAAATTGGCTAAAATAGAAACAAACAGTATGGCAACCCAAGCAGCATGATAATGACATGGGGTCAGGCCACAGTGTGGGGCTGATAGTAAATATAGCTAGGCTAGTTTAATGAAATTCATACTATTTGCTTTACACCACTTCATCATACATTTACAATATCATCCTAATATTAAAAGCATATTCTTCTTCTTCTGCGTTCATCCTGAGTTTTTTTCCGGACGTGATTGCATTGTGCCTGTTTACAGCAGAGCTGCGTTCTTGCACCGTTAGGCCGACACATCCGACTTCTGCGGGCATTTGTTGACCGGGTTAACCTTCCCGGAAAAGCATATTAATAGTAAGAATATTGTAGTATATTGACAAAGTATCTCCACTTGAGTATACTTTAAAACTTGCCTGGTTTTGTACCACATTGAATGTGTACGACCTTTAGCATGCATGACAAAAGTACGGTCAATGTGAAAAGTTACAACATTCTATAATCTTGTATTATTCTTAATATTTTTTCATGATTAACCTTTTTGTTTCCGTAGAACAGTATTATTATATTATTGTACCTCGTTAACCAACTATCTATGTAATAACATTTTTGTTCCTATAGAACTGTATTATTATATTATTGCACCTGCTTCAACTTCAATACGAATGGTCCCGTTTTGATAACTTGTTGTATTTGGGTCCTATATTGTGTAGCTTGTTTTGAATCTTTCGTACATCTGGTTGCATGTTGTCAGCTTCCTGGCTTCTGATTGGTTAATTTTGTTCGTTCCTGTCTTGATGAGGCATTACATGTCTGGACAGAGTTGCGCACTTGCTGAGGCCTGGAGTTATTGTGTACCCACCCCGTCATATGGTGCTGTTGCCTTCAGGGGGCTTTAGCATTCATCGTTCCATCTGTTGTTTCTCTTCCTTACACGTCTTGGAACTTTGGCGACTCTTCTTGTTCGTCTTTGGTTTTGCGTGTCTTCTCGATAGCTCGGTCTTGGTATGGGGCGATTTGCCATCGCCGGACTGATTTGGTCTTGATCTGGGTAGCCGTCCTCATCCGGTTCACTCGCCATTTCCTCTTCTGATGATTCCTCTTCTGTCTGAGACTCTGCGCTCTACGGCTCTTTGTGTGTTTTCTGCAGCTCCATCTTTTTTCTTTCTTCTTGAATTAGCTTTAGCGTTTTCTCTGTCCTTGCTCTTTCCTCTTGAATCTTTATCAAATTTATGTCTGTGTCAGCTTTTATGGCAGCCATTCGAGCAACATCCTGCTCTACCTTCTGCTGGACTTGCTTCAGATCTTGCAGGATGCGCTGAACGGCCGTTATTTGTGTTTCTTGCGTCTTGTCACTTTTTTCTTCCAGGTTTTTTAACTGAGTTCTCAGGTCCTTCAGTTGGCCTTCCAATTGTGCTTTATCATTCTTGGTAAGCCGGTTGGTGGCCTCGTACTGCCTCCTGGCCTCCCTGTATGGCAAGTTAGACTTACCTGTTAACCAACTATCTATTTATATTAACTATCGTCCCCTAGTGCCGGTCTCCCTGGCTGAGGGGTTAGCAGCTTTTTCCGTAACCCCGAATATTCTTGTGGTTGACGTGAGCGCACAAGAACTTGAAGGGGTTCGAGTCGTGCCAGTGACTTACGAGAGTATGGAGCCGGTCGCTCAGAAAGTCGTGGCGTGCTGATGAGCGTAATCTAGCCTAGGAATCATCATACAGCTGAAAGATGCTGGTGTTGACCGCAATATCCTGAAACAGGATGGAAACAGGGGGGGGGGGGGGGGGGGGGGGGGGGAATCATCCCCTAGGGAATGATGAACCACATGGACTGGATCCTAGCACATAGGTCGAATTTCTGAGTTGGCGGTCGGCATTCATTTTGTGACATTCACGGTTCTCTGTATTTTGTCGACTTTGCCTTTTTCTTCCTCATACGGCATGGTTAGGATCCTTTTACATTTATTCACACATTAGCCATGTACATATTATACTCTATGATCAACCAATTAGGTTGATCTTACTTGTAGAATTACACCACAACTAATTATCATACATGAACACAAATAAATCAATATTTAATTAATTTACACATATCCAGTCTTTCTCGCGATCACACTCCTCTGATGCAGTATGCCCGGAGCTTCTAGTTTACTTAAGTTTGTTAAGGTTTCAAATGGTGGCTAAATGTTGCTATAAAGTAATTTTAATTTCACTTATAATGTGAATGATGTACTATGTTTCACATGCATCCGTCAGCTGCAACTTCCGGGGATTGAAAGGGTGGGTTTTCAGACTGTTTTCCCCTAGCCAGAAAAACTGGCCAGGACTTTTGTAGCCAATAGGCCAAAATTGCCTGGCTGGGCTAAACAAAACCAAACAGCTTGATTTGGCAGGTAGACTTAAATTATACGAACCCAAACTTTCTCTACAAACATTCTAATGTACAACATATTCTTCTTCTTTCGTTCACTTGAAATATGTCTACAACTGCAATGTTGTCTCTTGTATGAATTTGTCTTTTTTAGTTCACTCAGCGGTCCATAGAGTTTATCTTCCAATGTCGTCTCTCTAGGCCAGATGGCTTGCCTAGATATGTTGTATTTTGGGCAGTCTTGAAGTATGTGCTCTGCTGTCTGTGACGCCAATCCACATGTGCACATGGCTGATTCACCAATCTTGAATTTTGTATACATGTTCAGGCTGTCCATAATGTGTTAATCATCTTGAGCAGGTTTTGGTGGCTTTCTGACTGATTTGATCATTCTTTTCTTTTGGTGGTATGTAATGGGCACATCAGGCTGTTCTTCTTTTGCTCCTTCCTTAGCTAATTGATCAGCTCTCTTGTTTCCGGGTACTCCACAGTGGGATGGGCATCAGATGCTGATGCTAAGTTCAGAAAGTAGTGTCCTTAGTACTGGCAATTTCCCAGACAGGAGCACCTCGAGTACTGATTTTACATCTGTCAACAGGACCACTAGGTTGTGTACTATGGCTGATATTCAGTAATTTCTCTGTTGCTAACTTTATTGCCTCAATTTCAGAATCATAATTATGGCAGTACTTTCCTGTTGGTACTCTGGTCGTGTCCCTAGTATTATTTGGGTATTCTATGTACACTTCTGCTCCTCCATTTTGAACAGCATTTTGTGCTGACCCGTCTGTGTAGACTCAGATCCAGAGGTCCTGTGGGTATTCTTCATCAAGGAAGCTGAGAGTAGTTGTACACTGTTCTGTTCTTCCTTGTCAAATATTCCTCTCACTTTAGTCTGAATTTGTAGTGATAGTCTTATGTTCATCTTTCCATGGAGTTCGCTCTGGAATGGTTTTCAGGGGGATACCAACTGTGGGCAGATCAGTGGTTTCTCTGCAGAGTTGTTTGGCCTGATAGATAAAACTGCTTCTTTTCAACCGCCCCATTGCTAAGTTTTCAAATCTATTCTTCATAGGGTGGCCTGGCAAGCTGAGGAACTTTTCTGCTTGTATTAACGTTTACGTATCTCTGCGCTCTCTCAGTGCTTGTATCCCCCCCATCTTCTCCATCTCCACTATAGGGATTGATCTCATCCTTCACGTGGTGACTCTAAGTGCTTAATTTTGCACCTTGTCCAGCACTGTACAGTTTCTCAGTTTCATCAGACCTTCTTTCCAGACTTTGTCAAAGGCTTTCTTCAGATCTACCCATGCCGCAAGCACCAGTTACTTCTCTTGGAATACATTCTCAATGTCTTGAGAGAGGTAGGTTGTCTGATCTTCCGTAGAATAGCACTGCCTAAAGCCAGCCTGCTTTAGGAAAAGGATGTTTTCTCTTTCAATGTGCAGTCTGTGATTGATGATGCTCTCCATTGTTTTGCAGGGACAGCTAGTGAAGCTAACTGGTCTGTAGCTGCAAGCAATGGAACTATATTTCCCTGATTCTAGCAGAGGTATCGTGATTACTTCTCTCTAGGCTTGTGGAACACTGCCAAAAGTCTAGCTGTTCTTGAAGATCTGTGCCTCCAGAACCCCATGTAATATTTCATTCTGTCCTGTATTTTGCTAATTTTCTCGAATCTCTTGTTGTTTCTCTGGACTAATTTTGAAATTATCTTGTGCGAATGAGTCCGCAAAATGGTCAGCTGCTTGCTTTCCTGTTAAGATGCTTCCATCTTAATGTAGTGCAGTTTTTGAGTCTCTCCCTGTACCCGCATCGTTAAGTTGATTTATTAGTTTCCACAACTTCCTTGTGTCTCTTTCAAAGTTCAGTGACTGTTTTTTCTCCAGCCAATTTTTCCGTCTAGTCTGCAGCTTGGCCCTTTGAAATTTGGCTTATGTGTGCCTATTTATTGTGGTGCTCTTGGCTGGGTTTGGCCTCTGCATGCTTTCTACACACTTCCACATCATTATGCAACTGTTCCGGTTCACTACTCCAGTACGATTTATATTGTTTACGAGCTCCTCTTGGTACTGTTTCTCGTGCTGCCTGTAGTATGCATTTCCCAAATTCTTCAACTACTTTATTTATATCTTTGTCTGTGTTCAGGTTTCTTACCAGTAAGCTAGTGCAGTGCCTGTACATTGCCCAGTCTGCTTTCTTGTAGTTCCACCTCGAGATGGTGCTGCTTTCACTTACAAACTCATTTTCTACAGTTAGAAAGACTGGCCGATGGTCACTGCCACCAAGTTGTTTTCCAACAACAAATGTGATGTTCCACTCCAGGTCTGGTGAGTGAAGAGCAAAGTCAGGTGTATTTGTAGTGTGCCATGATCTCAAATAGAAAGTATGTGGGTCGGATGGCTTGTTAATCAAGATGAATCTATTCTCATCATTCTATATACATAGTTTGTATGGACTACGCTTGAGTTCAAAGCGAGTGAGCACCAAGAAAAAAATAATTTGGCTATGTGAAAAGACATGATACTCTTATAAAAACAATACTGGAGGGCAAGGCTGAGGGCAATCGAGCAAGTGGTAGACAACGATACAAGCGGGAACATAACATCAAGAGATGAGAGAACATCAGCCTGACAGAATGTACATTCAAGGCAAGAGACAAGACAGTGTTGGAGATCCATTGCAGCCAACCTTCACTGTGGAGACGGCACCTGATTGATTGATTGACAGGTCCAACTTCTGTTGCACACTTATCAAATGACATCTTTGTCATCTATTCTATGTACAGGCAAGAGAAAGAACAAAGTGTGCACAGGCAGACAATAAACACATAAAAGAACAAAGTGTGCACAGGCAGACAATAAACACATAAAAGAACAAAGTGTGCACAGGCAGACAATAAACACATAACAGCCTAGACTGAGCAATAATTTCCCTGGAAATTAGTTTTTTTGACACGACTGGAGAATGGCCACAGTTGAAAGGAAGGGCCTGATGGAAAATGTGCATTTACGTTCATTAATTGATAATCTGCCGGTCTCCCTAGCGAAGGAGTTAACGACCTTCTCTGTAATCCAGTATATCCATGTGAGGAACACAGCTGGGTGAGATTCGGCAGTGGATCGCGTCGCGTTGGCTACTTACGTGTTATGTGAGCCGGTCACTCAGAAAGCAATGGCAAATTACTGAGCGTAATCTTGCCAAGAACATCAGCTGAAAAATGCTGGTGTTGACTGCAACGTCCTGTAAGGATAGGCAACTTACTAAACAAACAAAAAATTGATGATCTACTACAACTAGCACAGAAATATAGAATATCAATGGTGAAATACTGGTCACAACAGCAAATATGAAATTATATAAAGCAAGAAATTAGAACAAATATCAACAGATAAAAACCAAGTAATATTAACTTTCCAATGATTGAGAAAACTAGCCAAATATGTGTAGGAAAAGCTGCAGGGATGTAACAATATCACAACAATTTGCTCTGCAAGATGCTCACACATGAAGTTTATATTGTCACATTAGCTAGGCTCTCTACAACATCACTTTATACTGACCTTCTCGTGCTGCTACGTCATCAGTTGACAGATTTAACAAATAGCCTGCTAAAGTGACATGATCCTTCAACTGCTCTTGCTGTTCCTGGCACTGTTTCTCATAGTTTCCACTCTGCATCTCCTCATTCTGTTTGTGTGTGTGTTTTTCAGCCTGTTGTTGGGTAATGATTTGATGCTGCCTCATCTCCTCGCCATTCTCAAACAACTGACTGCATGTGGAGTTGTTAGTCTGCTGCACTGATCTGTCTGTCTCACACACTCTAGGTTTCGGAATACCTGAGATGATTTCATTGTCTGTTGTCCCATGTGTGTTTAACTTCAAGGGCTCACTTTCTGCAGTTCCACTCACAGGTCTATTGTCTGCAGCATCTGAAACATTACAATACACACTGATACAGAAGATCTACTATCTCCTATGTTTGGTTGTCTTCATTTCCTCACACCAAAACACCATTAATACCAGCTCACATCACTTAACATGATGCAAGGCAAGACTTGCCAACAAATAATATGCCTGCAGCATTTAGTGCTTCAGAAAAGACGCAAACTGATTTACAGTAAACAGGTTTAGTTTTGCAGATCAATGATATATATTAGCCCACAGTGTCACAGGTGGGATAATCAATTTTCTCTCTTTATCTATCCCCCCCCCCACCACAATCTCTCTTCCTCCCTCAACCAACTCAGGTCAAGATGTCCTATCTATTGCTACCTCATGCAGCTGGTTCCATGTTCTCTCCTTATTATTCTTCTCTGTGTCTAGTGCTCTTCTCTAGGTGTTGTAGGTCTCTTTCTATTTCATTTGCTGTGTGGATTTCAAGAAAAGGGCTTGCAGTGAAACTAGTCTCACATCTTCTCAAAGGGCTTGCAGTTAAACTAGTCTCACATCTTCTTAAAGGGCTTGCAGTTAAACTAGTCTCACATCTTCTCAAAGGGCTTGCAGTGAAACTAGTCTCACATCTTCTCAAAGGGCTTGCAGTGAAACTAGTCTCACATCTTCTCAAAGGGCTTGCAGTTAAACTAGTCTCACATCTTCTCAAAGGGCTTGCAGTGAAACTAGTCTCACATCTTCTCAAAGGGCTTGCAGTGAAACTAGTCTCACATCTTCTCAAAGGGCTTGCAGTTAAACTAGTCTCACATCTTCTCAAAGGGCTTGCAGTGAAACTAGTCTCACATCTTCTCAAAGGGCTTGCAGTGAAACTAGTCTCACATCTTCTCAAAGGGCTTGCAGTTAAACTAGTCTCACATCTTCTCAAAGGGCTTGCAGTGAAACTAGTCTCACATCTTCTCAATGTGTATCCCAACTAGTGCCAGTGTCCCTCCATCATCTCTTGATTCGCCACACCCTGTCTAGCTCTCTCCCTTAGTTCCACATTATTGATTCTATGTCAAAATTCCATAGTAATGTGAGTTTGGTTTGGGACTGCTCACAGTGTCAAAGAGTCAACTAGTGAAATTATAACACCAGAAAGGGTGATGCTGGGATGCATATGGGACATGCGGGAAATGTATGTAATCTATCCTACCTTTGCCAAAGATTATGAACAAGCTCTAGGTGCTGCAGTTAAGTCATATCTCCGAGTGTCTGCAGTCAAGGAAGACCTCCTAAATGAAACCCTGGACACAGTTAAAGGCCACAGGCTGATAAGAGGATTATCATGGATGGCTCAGGCAGAGAACACAATCAAATAAGTGTGTATGTCTGAGAACATTGAGAGAAAAGAAGAGTGGGTCAGAATACCTGAGGACAGGTAAGACCTGTGCAAGGTTATAATCAAATTGGACCAGGGGTGCAGGGATTGACCACCAGCATGTGCAGAATGAATGGGAGGTGCAACAATTGATTCATGATGAATTGTGCCCTGGCAATGTCATCATCTGCATTAATGGCTCTGTATTAATGGGAAAAGAAGTGTCTGGAGAATTCATAGTGAAGGTTAATAATAATCATCATCATGTGCTATGTTGATAAGCATAGACTGTCATGTTTCACCATCTGACATGGCCACCAGATTAGCTCTGTATTTTTGTATGGATGACCTCTTAAGCCATGTGGTCAAGCCATACAGATATTTACTTCTCTGCCTTCCCATTGTTTTTTTCCCTCTTAATCTTGCGAGTTGTCATCAAGTTCTCCGGTGTATTTCTTCTCATAACGCATTCTAAAAATCCAAAATGTCTATGTCTAATTTCTCCCATCAGTTTATGGTTCTAATTTGTTTCTAGTAGGACTTGCTCATTGGGTTTTCTGTCTGTCCATGATATTCTTTGCATTTTCCCCAGAAAACGCATTCCCCCCTCCCCTTTATGTGTTTTTCAGCTTTCTGCTCTTTGTCCACATTTCACATCCATACAAAGTACAGCTTCTATGTAGCACTTCAACATTCTTTTTCTTGTCGCAATTGACATCTTTTTAATTGTTAAATATGTTTTGCATCTTGCAAAAGGTTACATTTGCCATAGCTATTCTTGTTCTAATGTCTTCTAGGCACCTCCCATCAGATGTTATGACTGTTCAGAGATAGTTGTACCAATTCTCTTGTTTAAGAACATTCCCATTTACCTGTATAATACACTGTGGTTTTTCTTAATTCTTAGAGATGACCATAATCTCTGTCTTCTTACAACTCAATTCTAACCCGGTTCCAAATGTTGCTGTTATGTAGCCAGGGGCAGGGTTGGGATGAGTGCCCAACCTTGCACAAATACCCCAAAGCTCATGCAATCATCACCTCTGCAGCAAAAGTCCAACTCCTGGCCTTCTTGTGGTGGAACTGTGTTAACTAACAGGAGAAGGGGTGGCAGCGAGTCACTGGCGCCCAAAAATAACCAGAACGCTCTACATGTGTATGCATGTACATGCATGCGCAAACACGTGTGTGCGTGCCTATACATCTAAACTTAAGTAAGACCAGTCTGCTCTAGTAAAGGAAAGGTGCTGAAGACGGAGGCAACCAGCCAGGAGGTGCACCACAGAAATCAGGCTGCCACGCAATTATGCCATGAAATATGTCAACTACTGCTAAATGTTATGGTGCTCGCTCTGCTTTGGACCCCCAGGCAGGTGCAGTGCAGGGCCCTATGCCTTGAAAGGGTCCAACCCCAACTACTGGAGGTCCTTCTCAGATGTCCCGTGGAGCCAGGGGGCCTGAGAATGGGGCGCTTGACCATACCAAATAAAGACTAAAAATAATGCACTGGAATGCGGAAGGAACCAACAACAAAAATATAGAACTAGAAAACATCTTGGACAAAGAAAAAGTAAGCGTATGTTGCTTGCAAGGAACTCACCTCAACGAAAATATGGCCTTCAAAATCAGAGGCTACCAGTTTTACCGATCTGACCAAAGGACAGGCGAAAGGGTGGAATACTGACCCTTGTAAAAAATAACATCACTGCTTCTCAAATTGAAGTTTACATGGAAGGAGCTGAGTATCAGACACTTAACCTTAAAACAGGCGATACAGACCTACATCTGATCAATTACTACTGTCCAAATGACCGCCCACATACACTGGACGCACTACCATTAACAGAAAAAATTATTGTGTGTGGATATTTCAACAGCCACTCACAAAGCTGGGGCTATAATCACATGGACCAGAGAGAAGAGAGACTGGAAGACTGGCAGGATGAGAATAGACTCATCTTGATTAACAAGCCGTCCGACCCACATACTTTCTACTCGAGATCTACACTACAACTACACCTGACCTGACTTTTCATTCACCAGACCTGGAGTTGGATATTACACGAATTGTTGGGAAACAACTTGGTGGCAGTGACCATCGGCCAGCCTTTCTAAATGCAGAAAATGAGCTAGTGAAAGCAGCACCCTCTTGAGGTGGAACTATATAAACATTACAAACCTGACAGGAGTAGTGAACTGGAAAAGTTGCATAATGATGTGGAAGTGTGTAGAAAGCAAGCAGAGGCCACACCCAGCCAAGAGCACCACAATAAATACCAGCACGCAAAAGCCAAATTTCAAAGGGCCCAGCTGCAGGCTAGAAAGAAAAGCTGGCAGGAGAAAACAGAGTCACTGAACTTTGAAAGAGACACAAGGAAGTTGTGGAAGGTAATAAAACAACTTAACGATGAGGGCACAGGGAGAAACTCAAAAATTGCACTACATAAAAATGGAAACATCTTAACAGGAAAGCAAGTAGCTGACCATTTTGCGGACTCATTTGCACAAGATAACAATATTGAAATTAGTCCAGATAACACAACAAGAAATTTGAGAGAAATGGCAACGTACAGGACAGAATGGAATAGTACATGAGGTTCTGGAGGCACCTATCACAATCAGTGAACTGGAGCTAGCCATATCAAAACTGAAAATGAAAAAGTCACTCGAGTACTCAAGGCGCTCCTGTCTGGGAAACTGCCAGTACTACGGACACTACTTTCTGAACTTAGCAGTCAGCATAAGGTTACCATAAGTAGATGCCATCCACTGTGGAGTTCCTGGAAACGACAAAGCTGATCGATTGGCTAAGGAAGGAACAAAAGAAGAACAGCCTGATGTGCCCACCAGGAGCTGATGGTATCTCCAATGAAATGATCAAGAACCTAGGAACACAGGCCAAAGCAAAGCTGCTGCAGATCTTCAATAACAGTTGGACCTTAGGCAGTGTTCCACAAGCCGGGAGAGAAGCAATCATGATACCTCTCCTAAAATCATGGAAAGATAGTTCTATTCCCTCCAGCTACAGACCAATTATTACTCCCGTGTGTTGCCGGGGCCCATAAGGGAAGCAAAGAATAGCAACACTGTAGCCTACCACGCACGTCGTAAAAGGCGACTAAGGAGGCTTCATGGTTCCGTTGCCCTGCTACTGAGTGAGTGCTTGGCGCAACACTGTGAGCTGTGAGTTTTGTGTGAAATGCTTTTGAATATGCCCGAGGTTTTTTGTTTTTTTTGGAACGTGACTGCATGTTCGGAGCGATGGCAGATGGCTATGTCCCAGAGTTGACCGGTTTTTGCCTTATGCAGAAATGTGTGGCTGCTGGGCTTCTGGTTGACTGCCACTACCATCGACGATGAACTGTATTTCGTGGACTGTGTGGGTGAACATCTAGGAAACATCCAGATGGGAAAATGACTGCCGATTCCATCAGAAATGAACTGGGTGTTTTGTGGGGGACTATTGTGTTGACATTCTGGCGGCGGCATTATGCACAGTGTATCTGTGTGGGCTGTTGTTTGTCAAGACTCCTGTCTTTTCCACTTTTCACATTGGGCAGTGGGGAGCATTTTGTGTGATATTCACTGGCACAGGAACGGAGCATAATGGGGACGACCCGTTGCTGTGAAGTTGGAACTGCGACTAACTAACTAACTACAGACCAATTAGCTTCACCAGCTGTCTCTGCAAGACAATGGAGCGCATCATCAATCACAGACTGCAGTGGTACATTGAAAGTGAAAACCTCCTTGTGCCACGGCAGGCTGACTTTAGGCAGTGCTTACTCTATGGAAGAACAGACAACCTACCTCTCTCAAGAAATTGAGGATGCATTCCAAGAGAAGAAGCTGGTGCTTGTGGCATGGATAGATCTGAAGAAAGCCTTTGACAAAGTCTAGAAATAAGGTCTGATGAAGAAACTGAGAAACTGTAAAGTCAATGGAAGAATGTACAAATGGGTGAAAGCATACTAGCACAACAGAAGAGCCTGAGTACAGATAGACGGACTCAAGAGCAAGAAAGTACTACTGCGTCACTCTGTTCCCCAGAGAGGAGTCTTGTCCCCCACACTTTTTCTAATCTTTATTAATGATCTTGTTGCTAATCTACCGCATAGAATTAAAGAGACAATGTACGCTGATGACCTGGTTCTAGATGAAAAAATGTATCATGAAGACTGCTAGGTCAACCTAGTCTGAAATGGGTACCAGGGAATGTTCTGGGAAGCAAAGGTTGCGAGTGTGATAGTGATTACATCACCATTCAGTGTCAATTGGCCAATAAAAATATGTGATAGTGATTACATCACCCATTGAGTGCCGATTGGCCAATCAAAAATATGTGATAGTGACTACATCAGCCATTGAGTGCCGATTGGCCAATAAAAATATGGGGCTACCGTTACATGTCCAACACATTTCAAGACGTGGAAAAGAACATTTTAGTAGAGTAGACAAGGTAGAGAAAGGACACTTCCACAGAATATCACTATCTAGAAGACACTGTATTTTCATCCTGGCATATACCAGCTCAAGTAAATTGGGCAGTTCGACGGTGCTGATTTCAAATTACCCAAAAGCTTGTCCAGACTGATGGCTACATCAGTGAAAACTTGTGAAGCCTTGTCAAGACTGCGAATGATTTCATGGCACAGCTCTGGGTCACGCAGAAGATCTAGTTCATTACCAAGCAGATGTTCGACTTTTGCTACAACCTGAGGAGAAAGAGTAATTTTTTTGTTTGGATAATCACAAACGGCAGGAAATATTAACATTAAATAACGTGAAACAGTGGGGAAATACAGATTTCAATTGTCAATGTGCAAACAGAAAACTGAGCATGATCCGCAAACGTGAGACAGGTTCTGATTACAGGTACTGGATGCAATCATGCAGAGGTCCACAGTGAAATTATTTACATTCACCTTTGTGAGTAGTGTAGTTGATAGGAAGCTATGCTGCTACTTTTATGAGCATGGTCAGATGAAGGTCAACGCCTGCACTCAACATCCACTAACAGAGGAAGAGACTGATCACCTATTCCTCATGCACTAAAGCCTACAAAATGTGAGGCCCTGTCACATCAAAGACCCACAGCAGGCTCTTGCTGCTGGACTAAATAATAATGATAACACTGGTCTACGTACATTTTGATGCCTTAAATTGTATAGCTATACTTGGGTAATTTTGTGTTGCTGATTCCAAAAATGTATCAGATTTTTTTCTACCAGCTGTAGTTTTTGAGAAAGCTAAGAGTGACCTTCTTAGTGTAATTGTTATGTACAGTGGCATTTTGACTGTAATCTGCATTCATATTATATGTAATTACTGTGTGTTTATTGCCTTCATATAAAACACCAAAAATGTATTAAAACTTTATCACTAGCATTTTTTTAATCTATAGTCAACATACAAAAAGCTTCTTTTCAAGGACTTCCTGGAATGTGATACGCCCAGACAGTCAAGCTTAAAATCCAACAGTAATCTGCCATCATGTGGGCATCCTAAAGTCCCTGGTATCTTTCTTCCATTGTTTTTATATCTTAGTGAAATCTTTCACCTTGCTCCTCACTAAAGTCACCAACATTCTCGAGAAAGAAATGTAAATGGTTATAGAGGTAGTGAAATTTTATGCTCATGTTGCATCCAAGCTTACAAAAACTCGACAGCATGTTTTCAACTAATTCAGAGTAATTGTCTGCTTTAAAACTACCCAAAAAGTTTTGCACAAATAAAACAAAAGATGACCAGGCTGTGGAGTCTGTTAAGTTCATTGAATCAATAAAATTTGGATCGTCTATTAACTGTCTACTTTGAAGTTCATCAAAAATTCCAACTTTAAGTTTTTCTATGCTCAATTCTGAAAACATTCTACATAAATAACACAGGTACCATCTTTGTTCAGTGCCTTAACAAATTGCTTCATCAAGAAAAGCTTTATATGTAATGGTGGCAGTAGAACTCTAGAACTCTTTTCGATCAATGAGAGACTTGTTGAAAATTATTTTCTTCTCCAACTTTAAATTCATCCCTCAACGGCCACTATTTCTTTGTCCAGTGCATATATTTTGAACTGCTATCCCACAAACATATAAAGCATGGATATTTAGTTAATCCCTTTTGCTGTCCAAGCAAGAAGTTCAAAATTTTAAGATCTACACAAACCATCCAGTTATGTTCTAAATACTTCAATTTTTTAATAACTGAGCTTTTTGTAGCATACACCTCCTTCATTGTAGTAGGATAGGCAATTGGAAATTAGTAACATTTGTTGCCATTGTGTAAGAGAACACATTTCAAACTTCTTTTAGAGCTGTCAATGAAAAGTAGCAAATCATCTGGTGTATAACTTACATCCATTTTGTTTACAAGACCTCCTACATTAGTACAAAACACAAGGTTGTTTTCTTTACAAAAGAATGGAAGACAACCTTGCTCCCAGCTGCGATAAAATATAACCTTTGTTTTATCAGTCAGTAATTTTTTTTCTTTCAATCTTAAAGCCAAAAGTTCTGATAATTTCTTGGAGAGATATAGATCCTGGATTAGATCATTCAGTTCATGCTGGTCGAAGCATTGAGCAGCTGGAAAATCATCTTCGAAATCACTATCACTGTCACTTGTCATTCCACATGTCATTGCTGTTTCATCTTCTAGCTGTGAATCTGAAATCTGACTGAAAGTTGCAATTGGTATGTCATTTCCGGGTGGAACAGTTGTCTAGCAGGTTCAGCCACTATGTAGGAGAGTCAGCCAACTGATCAAGATGACATCATAAGTGCCTTTAGAGTTTTCAGCAGAAATGAAGACTTTCAACTCAATGAATCAACATCAATAGTCAGAATACAAAAGTTTGGATTAAAGACTTGAATGGTCGGGAAAAAAAGCAGCTTACCAAGCACACAGATAGGCTTATCAGCCAACACCAAACTGGCACAACTAGTTGCTGACTGTGTGCTAATGGATGAGTGACAGAGAAGAACGAAACACCCATGCACAAGCCTGGAGTGATGTGATGTTAATTTGCATTGAACGGTACAGAAACTTACATTGATGCATACTATAGCACTGCAAGTGTTTGTCAGCAGAGAGGTTTCAGAGCTTCTTCTTTCATTCACTTGAAATGTATTAATGTATTGTCTATATTTGCAATGTTGTCTCTTGTATGTCACTGTCTTTTTTAGTTCACTTAGCAGTCCATAGTGTTTATCTTCCACTGTTGTTTCTCTAGGCCAGAAGGTTTGCCTGGATATGTTGTAGTTTGGGCAGTTTTGGAGTATGTGCTCTATCCACATGTGCACACGGCTGATTCACCAATCTTGAATTGTGTATACCCGGGAAGATTAACCTGGTCAACAAATGCCCGCAGAAGTCGGATGTGTCAGTCTAACTGCGCAAGAACACAGCTCTGCTGTAAACAGGCACAACGCAATCACGTTCAAACAACAACAACAAAAACTCTGGATGTACGCAGAATGAGAAGAAGAAGAAGAAGAAGAAGAAGAAGAAGAAGAAGAAGAAGAAGAAGAAGAAGAAGAAGAAGAAGAAGAAGAAGAAGAAGAAGAAGAAGAAGAAGAAGAAGAAGAATTTTGTATACATGTGGTTGCATAATCTATTGTGTCCTGTTTTGAGATGCAAAATCATGACTTGGTCTGATCTGTCCATAATATGGCAATCGTCTTGAACTGGTGTTGGTGGCTTTCTGACGGATTTGATTATTCTTTTCTTTTGGTGGTAAATAACAGGCACATCAGGTTGTAATTCTATTGCTCCTTCCCTAGCTAGTCAATCAGTTCTCACATTTCCAGGTATTCCACAGTGACCCATGCAACAAATGCATCTACAGCTCTATGTAGTCATCTGGTGGCCATTGATGCATGCACATCTGTGCTCTATATGACCAGGTCTACGATATTCCTTATTATAATTATTTCACCTTTGGAAATGTGCAAACAAGCATTCTAACGACTATACAACTACCTACCTGTACCGAATAGTCATCAATAACTTCTTTAATATCCTCTTTCTGTTTTTCCAGTATAGCAAGTTTCATGCTAACTGTCTGCTTCAATTGGTGCAAGCGACGTTGACTCCGGTTCATTATAGGAAAGCCTATGGAAATGCAACAGGACACAATTAATGGGTTATTTGACAGTTTGTGTGTAGCTCCAACAAATTTATGTATCATAGATTTATCTTTTATCAAATATTTGCACCATACATTTTATTTTCATTGTCAAGTTTAGTCAAATGTTTACAGCTCCTCTTAATTGCTCTCTTGTGTTACCAAATTAAGGACCAGCTTTCACAAGGTGAATTACCAGCAGGCACATCTATAAAACATCTGACGAATGTGTTGTCATGGCCTGCCTGGATAATGAGTCATGGATAGAAATGGTTAAACATGAATGGCAGGCTGCATGCTGTGCTCATATGAGTGAAAGCCAATGAGTCAAACTGAGAACTTGGCTTGTGAGTATCAGGGCCAAAAACAGTCAGGATAGATGGATCATAGATCTCTTGCCTCTGTGTACAGGAAGGCCCTGCTATGTGTCGCTATGCTATAATGTCATTGTCACAATGGGACATAACTTCACTTTACGTCGCTACGTTCCGCAATAATGTTGTCACCTGTGTTGCTATGCTGCGGTGACGTCACCATTTTACATTTTCTGCAGTGTGTTTTTCCAGGATTTTATCATGTAATCACCCATAATTATGAGTTCAAAGTGCACAGTAAGTGCTGACAGTGTGTCTGGTTGTAAGAGAACCAGGAAAAGTGTTACTCTTGAGGTGAAGTTAGATGTGTTACGTCATTTTGAGGCTAGCGATCGGGCTGTTGATATCAGTAAAGTCCACAGTTTACCTCCAACCTCGGTAAGGACAATTCATGCAGGTGCTGACAAAATCAAAGATACTAAACATGTAACCCCTTTGAGTGCTTCCAAGATCACTCATACCAGAAGTACTCTTGTGGAGAACATGGAAGCACTATTGGCCATCTGGATTGAAGACCAGAACCAACGGAATATGCCTGTAAGCAAGATGGCTATCCAAGAGAAAGCAAAGTCTCTCTATGAAGATCTAGCTAAGAAAGAGGGTGAGAGCAGTACTAGTAGTGCTGAAAATAGTCTTGGAGCGAGTCATGGTTTTAATGCCTCTACGTCCAAATAATTCTACCACTCGCCGTCCAACCCACCTCTATTTAACCAATAAATATCAACAACCATCAAAATAAACATCACAAACTACACTGTATTTCATTTAATTCTATGAGAAATAGTGTTTCGCTATACGTTGTTTCACTAAAAGTCGCTTTTTCCAAGAATGTAACCACAACGTTAACCAGGGCCTTCCTGATTATGAATTACAAATAAACCACAGCTATTCACTATTGGTGCCTGCGCAGAATAATGGGGATAAAAAAATTACAGTCACCAATGTAGAGAGTAGAGAGAACTAAACAAATCTCAGTAAACCAAGAGGTGAAGGAACGCCGCCAGAGTTGGATAGGACACCAATCACACATCCTGAGAAAACCTGAGGACAATGACAATATAGTTATAGTATTGCTGCTCTCTCGTCTAGAATCCACAAGCAAAACGAAACAGGGGGAGACCTAAAAATACTTGGAAAACTGAATTACAGACGGCCATTAATTATATTAATAAATAATAATATTAATAATAATTTATTTTATTAATCCAAATTAATTAAATAAAAATAATAAAATAAAATAAAACAATTAAATAAAAATTAAACCTTCCCCCCCCCCCCCCCCCGATGGTGTTTCCACCTTGTTGTGGTGGGGGAGCTTGAGTTTCTCAATGACCCTGAGAGCTATGCCGGCGGTAGCGTAGCTACCAGCAGGGCCTCCCAAGCCGGACAGGTCAAAGGGTAGAGAACAGACAAAGATAAACACCCTGGTTCTCCAGGTTGGGGGTTGAAGCGTGGAGTTAGCATCCCCACCTTTGTAAAAACCATTTTGTTACGAAACAGATACATGAGCCTCGAATTCGACGACTGGCAAGAGAAGATCAACCAGAGAGACGCATGGAGACGGATTGTATGGAAAAGAACCTCAATGGCTCGGAACGCTGAAGAAGAAGAAGAAGAATCCAAATTTGAGGAGGACAATGCAATGGACATGGAGGGAGCTTTTTTTTTTTTTTTTGCTGTCTACAGACTTACTTTTTTACAGTTTACTTTTGGCATGGTTTGGTGGAGGGCCTATGCCCCAATGCGGGATAAAGGGCAGAATAAGAGAAGACGATTGTATGCACTTATAACAATGTGAGGAATCAACACGCACCTTACAGAGACACAATCACATAAACTCATAAACACCGTAACCGTAACCTGTAAACAAACCAAGTTGTACCAGAGCGGCACACTTGCTACTTTCACTTTCTTAAGTGAATGGGTTCTGTGCCAGGTGCCACGGGCAAATATATGCCGTTGTTGTTTTTTTTTCCGAAGGAATTCTTTTATTGTTTGATTAATTGACTTAAAATCTGTATCAATGTACACCGGGCAAATCCACAGATCTCCATCTTCATCTCCCACTAGTGTAGGTGCTAACTCCCTGTAGCTCTGCATTTTTGTAAACAATGATTTCTTCCTTTCATACGTTCATACAGAACAGATTCAGAAAATTTAGACCACTTTACTCCAGATGTAACAACTGACCCACAGGAAATAAATGAACTTCTATTTGCAGACGATCACGGCGATGAGGGCAGACTACAAAATCATATTACTAATCTGAATTCAACCTGCAGCAGATACAATATGAGCATAAACACGGCCAAAACCGAAGTAATGCAAGTTAGTTAGCAGATCGCCGGGCCCACTAAATATACATTTTTTTTTTTTTTTGCACATCCTTTACATGACATTGCTGTCAACACCAGCATCCTTCAGCTGTATGTTGATTTCTTGGCAAAATTACGCTCAGTAGTTTGCCATTGCTTTCTGAGCGGCCGGCTCAGGTAGTAAGTTACCGATGCGATTCGAACCACTGCTGATTCTCACCGTCATCACGTTACCGACGAGAGTATACGAGATTACGGAGAAACGTCATAACCTCTAAGCCACGAAGCCGGCAAATATACAATAATACAGATAAATGGCACAACTCTGAAACAAGTTAAAGATTTCAAATATTTTGGAAGTATGATCACAGAAGATGGCAGATTGGACAGAGAAATCGAAATCAGATGTCAAAAAGCTAGTGCACTTACATATAAACTATCACCCTTACTAAAACATCCAAATATACCCATGTCCGCAAAACGACAGATAATAAACAGCATATTCACACTAACCCTATGCTACCAATCTCAAACTTGGACTTTATCCAAATCACACTTTCGCAAAATTAACACCTGCGAGATGAGATGTCCGAGGAGAGCTGTCAACTTAACAATCCGAGACCGAGTAAGAAATGTTGTCAGTGGCGTCACTGGGGTTGGTGTCACCCAGTGCGGTAAACTCTTGGTGTCACCCCTCTAGACTTTCACCATGGTCTTCTTCCGAGTGTTCCTGTACCATATATAATCGCATATAGTAATGTTTGTAAAATAAGTCAAAAAGTTAATAAGGACATAAGAAAGAAAACAAATTGAACAATATAACTTCAATACTTCATGTAAAACATAAATAAAGAATTTCGACAAACTCGGACAAAGTTAAATTTTTGTTATTTTGCTATGTTTGCTTTGTCAAATTTGCAATTTTTTTATTTTGGTGTCACCCCATTGATGGTGTCACCCGGTGCGGCCCGCACCCCCCTAGTGACGCCCCTGAATGTTGTTATCAGACAGACAGTGGGATCAACACCTTGTGCCACATTTATTGAAAGACAGAAGATGGAGTGGTTTGGCCATGTCGTTAGAATGCAACACCAACAACTACCATCACTGGCCTTACATCAAAGATCATTTGCGACGAGACCAAGAGGATGCCCAAGAAGAAAATGGATTTACAACATCAAAGACATTGTACAATCACACACGGAATGACACTATCCTGTGCCGCCCACCGGGCGCTGGAACGCAAATTATTCCTCCCCACGTCGCTTGACCGCAGAAGTGGAAGATGATGATTATGATAATGATGCTGATACGTTCTTTCACACGGGAAGGTAACCCGGTCAATAAATGCCTGAAGAAGTCGGATGCGTCGGCTGAAAGGTTCAAGTATCGCAGCACTGTTGTAAACAGACACACCCCAATTATGTAAAACAACATTCCGGACGAACGCAGAAGAAGAAGTTAGTCTTTCCTCTTGAACCCAAGGCGGTGCATAGGGCAGAAGTCATGGCTCTCCATGCCTGGCGGTTCGCTGCCACCTGTTATATAGATCTTGGATGTTTGTTTGGCCGTTGAATGAGCCCTCTCTGATGATGGTTCTACGCAAGGTCTCTCTCTTGGTCTTCCCCTTTTTCTTTTCCCTAACGGTGTCCATATGAGGGCTTGGTAGGGGAGTCTTATCTTGTCCATTCTCAGTACATGGCCCATGAAGTTTCAACGGCGGTTTCTTATAAAATTGGACACCATATCTTGCTTAGTCTCTTGTCTTATTTGCGTATTGGTTCTAAAATATGCCCAGTGGAGGTTTAAAAGAAGAAGACCCATACGTAAACCACATTCATGCATTTGCAAATAAGTTATTTCATCAGTCATTGTAACAATTTAAATTGCACTCGTTCATCATATGCAATACTTGGAATAGTTTTAGAATTGTATAAATATAATCTTCTTTATTTTAGTTTAATTTTTAAAACAGTTAAGTTAATCAAGTCTTGCATAATCATATCTTTGTTTTTGCCTCACTCCTTAATATGCTGATAAAACTACTATTAAATAGATATGATGCTTTAATTGTTATAAATAATTTAAATTTGTCATGATCACCAATGTTTCTGGACTATATAGGGGCACGTATGTATGAGAAGCAAATGATGCTAGCACCGTAACCTACCAAGAGTCTCGTAAAGAGACATCACATAGGAATGGAGGGGTTAGCATAAGGCTGACGTGTACGTTTTGCAAAAGTCCTTAGCTTTAAAATCTTTTCAATCGTGAACAAACATCAAGAACATAACATAATAATAATTCAGCCACACAAGATGAAAGGAGGCTATTCCGGTGCCAATGTAACAATTTTCAGCCAAATATGTCCTCTTCTTCTCATCATCGGAGACATTGAAATTAAAGGAAATAAATAATCCTTTTCATTGCACGCTATGTATTGGGAATCGATGTGTGCTGTGATCAATATCACGGCAGTCGATTTCACCTCCCTGGAAATATGATGGTACTCGTTTAAATTTGGGTCTAGAAAAAATCCCCACCTCGAAGGAGATTCGAACACAAGACCACCGGCCGGCAAACAATCGTGCTAATCAGTACGCTGTTTGGAACCCCTGTCGAGGAAGTTGGTCATGCTATTATATGCAGTCCCGTAAGCGAGGTGTAGACAACAGTGTTCTGGAGCCCCAAAAGATCTGCTTCCTCTGACAACTGTCTCACTTGTGATTCATCAATGCTAATAAGTTGGCATGTTATGAAGGGTGCGTTCAGTCAGGCGTCTGAGATCCAATTACAATTGGACATTCATCTATCTGGGAAATGTTAAGGTGTTATAGATGGTAGACTAGGTCTTAAATAAAAGATTGTATTTTGCTGATGGTTTCTGCTGCTAACTGTGGTATTCCATTCTGCTGCCAGTTTTAGACTCGCCATCAGCTCTGTTCCTACAGGAAAAAGGTAGCCACTTGATTGCACTAGTTGAGATTTGTGTATGCTGTCGAGCTCTTGTTGTTCACTGTCAGAATCTCCATCGCCATCATCTGTAGGCGACGAACAAGAGCGGCGGTGAACTCGACTGGCAGCTACTACGCAGTTGATGCCCAGTGGTCAGCGTGACGCACGAAGCGCACGGGGACTAAAAGCAGGGCCAACGAGAAACATCGCTGGTAGCTCAGACTGCCTAGGACTTCGAGACAGGACGGACATGAGAGAAAGTGTTGCATGTATTGATGTATTATTCTATGCGCGATGTGAGAAAGCCTGTATGCTTTGTAGATTCTGTTTAGAGGCTGAGTGAGTGCTTTATTCCATGCATCTATGAACTTATGATTGTATATATATATATGTATTTGTAAATGGCATTGTCACTAATTGTGAGCGCAGCATGATATGAATGCCGTTGAGGAGTGTGATTAAAGTGTTTCAGTTATGTTGCCGCGTGTTTGAGTACAATCATTCTTTGTGTATGATTGTTTCACTCCTGTTAGAAAACACGAGTCATTGTTAGTAAAAGCAAGACCCTGACAACAACAAGCAGTAGTAAAGAAGAAATACAACACTTTTACGATGAAATAGAAATGGCAGTAGCTCAGATTGGATCACAAGAAATAAAAATAATACTGGGAGATTATAATGCAAAAGTAGGAAAGGGAAAAATAGAGGATATAGTGGGGAATTACGGTTTAGGTACAAGAAATGAACGAGGAGAGAAACTAATAGAATGGGCAAATATTAATGATATGATAATTGGAAACACATGGTTTAAATACCATAAAAGACGACTATACACATCATATGGAAAAGCTCTGATATGAAAATACGCAACCAAATTGACTACATACTTATTAATAAAAGATTTAGAAATGCATTAATAATGTAAAGACAATGCCTGGTGCTGACGGTAATAGTGATCATGTACCACTATGTGGACAAATAAAAGTAAGATTAAAGAGAGGGGGAAAAGTGGTTAAGAACCTGAGACTTAATAAAGAGGTTCAGAAAGTAGATAAAGAAATTCAAGAACAATACAGTGTGACTGTGAAAAATAGGTACAATGCAAAAGCTAAAATACAGAGTATAAATGATCAATGGGAAATGTTAAGGGACTCCGTTCATCAAACTAGCAAAGAAATATTACCGGAGAGAAGCCAAAAAGCTAAGAAAAAAAATGGATGAATGAAGAAATCTTAATGCTGATGGACAAAAGGAAACAGAATAAAAATGACAAACAAGAGTATGATAAGATAAATAAAGAAATAAGTGATAAATATGTGAAGGCAAAAGAAAGTTGGTTAAACGAGTAATGCAAGCAAATTGAATTAAATTCCATTAAAGATCAAAAAAGTATGCACAGACAAATCAGTGAGCTCACAGGAAGAAAAATAAGAATAAATACAGGGTGTTTGAAATCAAAAACAGGAAATATATTATTGGAGGAAGGTGCTATAATGAAGAGGTGGAATGAGTATATAAGAGAATTATATAATGGAGAAAGGGAAGAATTAACAGAAGAAAGTAACTTAGAAGGCCCACCTATTCTAAAAGACGAAGTCGCTGACGCTATGAAACATATGAAGAAAGGAAAAACAGCTGGGCCAGATGAAATCACGGTAGAAGAATTAGAAGTATTGGGAGAATTTGGGGTAGATATATTAACCAAAATGCTAAATGATATTTACAACAGTGGATATTTACCGAGCGATATGGTAAAATCTGTATTTATAGCAATACCAAAGAGATCCAGGAGCAATTGAATGTGAAGATTTTCGTACAATTAACCTCATAAACCATGTCACTAAGCTTCTACTCAGAATTATAATGAGAAGAACAAGAAAGAAAATAAAAATGGAAATTAGTGAAGAACAGTACGGTTTTATGGAAGGAAATGGTACAAACAATGCAATATATATATATTACGAACACTAATAGAAAGGTCAATAGAGAAACAGAGGGACATATATTTATGCTTCATAGATTATACTAAGGCATTTGATAAAGTAAAACATGATGAGCTGATTAAAATGTTGGAAGATATCAACATTGATGGGAAAGATTTAAGAATAATAAAGAATATATACTGGAACCAAGTAGCAGCAATTAAAATGGGAAATAAAGAGGGTAGTTACGAACAGATAAAGCTAGGAGTACGACAGGGGTGTGTCTTGTCACCCGATCTCTTCTCCCTATATAGCGAAGTAATAATGAGAGAGATCAAAGAGAAGCCAGGAATACTAATCGGAGGATATAATATAAACAATATACGCTATGCAGATGACACAGTATTGGTGGCGGATAATGCAACAGACCTACAACAATTATTGGACATTGTAGTATCAGAGAGTGCACAGAAAGGACTCTCCTTGAATATCAAGAAAACAGTAACAATTGTGATATCAAAGAAAATGGGGACACCAAAATGTGACATAGAAATAGAAGGGGAAATTCTCAACCAAGTGGATAATTTTAAATACCTAGGGGCACTTATAACATCAGATGGAAGATGTACAACAGAGATTAAGAGCAGAATAGGGCAGGCAAAAGCCGCATTTCAGAAAATGAAGAGTATCTTATGCAATAAGTCGCTATCAATGAATGTAAGAAAGAGAGTGCTAAAATGCTATATAGAACCAGTTTTGCTGTATGGCAGCGAATCTTGGAATGTAAATGAACAAATTAGGAAGAACTTAGAAGCAACAGAGATGTGGTTTTTAAGACGAATGTTGCTGAATTCCTTGGACTGCCAGAGTAACTAACAACGATTGCCTGAAAGAGGCTAATGAAACTAGAACACTATATACAACAATAAGAAAGAGACAAACAGCTTTCTTTGGTCATGTGATGTGAAGAGAGGCATTGGAGAACATCGTGACAACTGGAAAGATCGAGGGGAAGCGAGGCAGAGGCAGACCAAGAGAAATGATGCTGGACGGATTGAGACGGTGGCATGGAGGAATATCATCAGCAGAGTTGATCCAGAACACCAAAGACCGAGATCTGTGGAGAGCCATGAACGCCTACGCCAGCTGGCAGGGCACTTGATGATGATGATGTCGAGCTCTATATTTTTGTTTCTTCAAAGAACAGGTAGCAATTTTTGGTAGTATATATCGTCTCCGTGCGATATCTTTAGTTAGTAAAGAGCACTATCTTGAAGGGATATGTCGTGGTCATTCATCCAACTTTCCAGTGCAAAGAGGATTTGCCAAATCTATACAATATAGAACGGTGCCCCTATTGATGGAATGATATCAAGGTTATTTTGAGAACGAACGTTCTGAAAGAAGTTGCACTAAGTTAGTACGGTTTGTAAAGGACGCATGCAGTCTTTTGATTGGCTGATTCGTAAGGCCTGCCGTAGGATTCCATCTGATCCCGGCCAAAACCATAGCCTAGCAGTTGATAAGTAGATTTCATCTGGACTGGTCGCTTTCGAGATGTGGTGAAATTCATCGCCCTATTTCGTTTTCTCGGTGTCCCAGGTATGACTATAAAATCATTTTAAATGTTGTGGCCGTGCCTAGTAATACGAAAGAGACGAGTATCAGTTTATTTGTATGAGAAATGTGAAAATGTGAGATCAGAGCTTCATTGAGGAGTTACACTTAATGTTGCTTTCTGTCAAGCTGACATGTCTAACACACTGAATATTTTATCATGTCTATCGTTTCGTCTGCTATCAGAATTCTACTGTATGCTTGGTGAATGTTATATCACTCTCAATGCATATTTGCAATCGTTTATGCGCTATAGAACTTCCCTATGGACGCACATCATTGCACATTCTTAATCAAACGGTAGAAACGTTCTTGAGAGTCTACGTTTTACATCTCTTGTGATCAGAAAGTGTGATTTGACATGTAATCTTTTCCCTGAAAATGCTGAGAATATTTAAAGTAAATATAATATATTTACTTTAAATATTCTCAGCATTTTCAGGGAAAAGATTACATTGTCAAATCACACTTTCTGATCACAAGAGATGTAAAACGTAGACTCTCAGAACGTTTCTACCGTTTGATAAGAATGTGCAATGATGTGGCGTCCATAGGGAAGTTCTATAGCGCATAACGATTGCAAATATGCATTGAGAGTGATATAACATTCACCAAGCATACAGTAGAATTCTGATAGCAGACGAAACGATAGACATGATAAAATATTCAGTGTGTTAGACATGTCAGCTTGACAGAAAGCAACATTAAGTGTAACTCCTCAATGAAGCTCTGATCTCACATTTTCACATTTCTCATACAAATAAACTGATACTCGTCTCTTTCGTCATTACTAGGCACGGCCACAACATTTAAAATGATTTTATAGTCATACCTGGGACACCGAGAAAACGAAATAGGGCGATGAATTTCACCACATCTCGAAAGCGACCAGTCCAGATGAAATCTACTTATCAACTGCTAGGCTATGGTTTTGGCCGGGATCAGATGGAATCCTACGGCAGGCCTTACGAATCAGCCAATCAAAGACTGCATGCGTCCTTTACAAACCGTACTAACTTAGTGCAACTTCTTTCAGAACGTTCGTTCTCAAAATAACCTTGATATCATTCCATCAATAGGGGCACGTTCTATATTGTATAGATTTGGCAAATCCTCTTTGCACTGGAAAGTTGGATGAATGACCACGACATATCCCTTCAAGATAGTGCTCTTTACTAACTAAAGATATCGCACGGAGACGATATATACTACCAAAAATTGCTACCTGTTCTTTGAAGAAACAAAAATATAGAGCTCGACATCATCATCATCAAGTGCCCTGCCAGCTGGCGTAGGCTTTCATGGCTCTCCACAGATCTCGGTCTTTGGTGTTCTGGATCAACTATGCTGATGATATTCCTCCATGCCACCGTCTCAATCCGTCCAGCATCATTTCTCTTGGTCTGCCTCTGCCTCTCTTCCCCTCGATCTTTCCAGTTGTCACGATGTTCTCCAATGCCTCTCTTCTCATCACATGACCAAAGAAAGCTGTTTGTCTCTTTCTTATTGTTGTATATAGTGTTCTAGTTTCATTAGCCTCTTTCAGGCAATCGTTGTTAGTTACTCTGGCAGTCCAAGGAATTCACAACATTCGTCTTAAAAACCACATCTCTGTTGCTTCTAAGTTCTTCCTAATTTGTTCATTTACATTCCAAGATTCGCTGCCATACAGCAAAACTGGTTCTATATAGCATTTTAGCACTCTCTTTCTTACATTCATTGATAGCGACTTATTGCATAAGAGATACTCTTCATTTTCTGAAATGCTTCTTTTGCCTGCCCTATTCTGCTCTTAATCTCTGTTGTACATCTTCCATCTGATGTTATAAGTGCCCCTAGGTATTTAAAATTATCCACTTGGTTGAGAATTTCCCCTTCTATTTCTATGTCACATTTTGGTGTCCCCATTTTCTTTGATATCACCATTGTTACTGTTTTCTTGATATTCAAGGAGAGTCCTTTCTGTGCACTCTCTGATACTACAATGTCCAATAATTGTTGTAGGTCTGTTGCATTATCCGCCACCAATACTGTGTCATCTGCATAGCGTATATTGTTTATATTATATCCTCCGATTAGTATTCCTGGCTTCTCTTTGATCTCTCTCATTATTACTTCGCTATATAGGGAGAAGAGATCGGGTGACAAGACACACCCCTGTCATACTCCTAGCTTTATCTGTTCGTAACTACCCTCTTTATTTCCCATTTTAATTGCTGCTACTTGGTTCCAGTATATATTCTTTATTATTCTTAAATCTTTCCCATCAATGTTGATATCTTCCAACATTTTAATCAGCTCATCATGTTTTACTTTATCAAATGCCTTAGTATAATCTATGAAGCATAAATATATGTCCCTCTGTTTCTCTATTGACCTTTCTATTAGTGTTCGTAATATATATATATTGCATTGTTTGTACCCTTTCCTTCCATAAAACCGTACTGTTCTTCACTAATTTCCATTTTTATTTTCTTTCTTGTTCTTCTCATTATAATTCTGAGTAGAAGCTTAGTGACATGGTTTATGAGGTTAATTGTACGAAAATCTTCACATTCAATTGCTCCTGGTCTCTTTGGTATTGCTATAAATACAGATTTTACCATATCGCTCGGTAAATATCCACTGTTGTAAATATCATTTAGCATTTTGGTTAATATATCTACCCCAAATTCTCTGGCCCAGCTGTTTTTCCTTTCTTCATATGTTTCATAGCGTCAGCGACTTCTTCTTTTAGAATAGGTGGGCCTTCTAAGTTACTTTCTTCTGTTAATTCTTCCCTTTCTCCATTATATAATTCTCTTATATACTCATTCCACCTCTTCATTATAGCACCTTCCTCCAATAATATATTTCCTGTTTTTGATTTCAAACACCCTGTATTTATTCTTATTTTTCTTCCTGTGAGCTCACTGATTTGTCTGTGCATACTTTTTTGATCTTTAATGGAATTTAATTCAATTTGTTTGCATTGCTCGTTTAACCAACTTTCTTTTGCCTTCACACATTTATCTCTTATTTCTTTATTTATCTTAGCATACTCTTGTTTGTCATTTTTATTCTGTTTCCTTTTGTCCATCAGCATTAAGATTTCTTCATTCATCCATTTTTTTTCTTAGCTTTTTGGCTTCTCTCCGGTAATATTTCTTTGCTAGTTTGATGAATGGAGTCCCTTAACATTTCCCATTGATCATTTATACTCTGTATTTTAGCTATTGCATTGTACCTATTTTTCACAGTCACATCTGTATTGTTCTTGAATTCTTTATCTACTTTCGAACCTCTTTATTAAGTCTCAGGTTCTTAACCACTTTTTCCCCCTCTCTTTAATCTTACTTTTATTTGTCCACATAGTGGTACATGATCACTATTACCGTCAGCACCAGGCATTGTCTTTACATTAATTAATGCATTTCAAAATCTTTTATTAATATGTATGTAGTCAATTTGGTTGCGTATTTTCATATCAGAGCTTTTCCATGTGTATAGTCGTTTCCAATGATCATATCATTAATATTTGCCCATTCTATTAGTTTCTCTCCTCGTTCATTTCTTGTACCTAAACCGTAATTCCCCACTATATCCTCTATTTTTCCCTTCCTACTTTTGCATTATAATCTCCAGTATTATTTTTTATATCTTGTGATCCAATCTGAGCTACTGCCATTTCTATTTCATCGTAAAAGTGTTGTATTTCTTCTTTACTACTGCTTGTTGTTGTCAGGGTCTTGCTTTTACTAACAATGACTCGTGTTTTCTAACAGGAGTGAAACAATCATACACAAAGAATGATTGTACTCAAAACACGCGGCAACATAACTGAAAACACTTTAATCACACTCCTCAAACGGCATTCATATCATGCTGCGCTCACAATTAGTGACAATGCCATTTACAAATACATATATATATATACAATCATAAGTTCATAGATGCATGGAATAAAGCACTCACTCAGCCTCTAAACAGAATCTACAAAGCATACAGGCTTTCTCACATCGCGCATAGAATAATACATCAATACATGCAACACTTTCTCTCATGTCCGTCCTGTCTCGAAGTCCTAGGCAGTCTGAGCTACCAGCGATGTTTCTCGTTGGCCCTGCTTTTAGTCCCCGTGCGCTTCGTGCGTCACGCTGACCACTGGGCATCAACTGCGTAGTAGCTGCCAGTCGAGTTCACCGCCGCTCTTGTTCGTCGCCTACAGATGATGGCGATGGAGATTCTGACAGTGAACAACAAAAGCTCGACAGCATACACAAATCTCAACTAGTGCAATCAAGTGGCTACCTTTTCCTGTAGGAACAGAGCTGATGGCGAGTCTAAACTGGCAGCAGCATGGAATACCACAGTTAGCAGCAGAAACCCATCAGCAAAATACAATCTTTTATTTAAGACCTAGTCTACCATCTATAACACCTTAACATTTCCCAGATAGATGAATGTCCAATTGTAATTGGATCTCAGACGCCTGACTGAACGCACCCTTCATAACATGCCAACTTATTAGCATGATGAATCACAAGTTGAGACAGTTGTCAGAGGAAGCAGATCTTTTGGGGCTCCAGAACACTGTTGTCTACACCTCGCTTACGGGACTGCCTATAATAGCATGACCAACTTCCTCGACAGGGGTTCCAAACCTGCGTACTGATTAGCACGATTGTTTGCCGGCCGGTGGTCTTGTGTTCGAATCTCCTTCGAGGTGGGGATTTTTTCTAGACCCAAATTTAAACGAGTACCATCATATTTCCAGGGAGTGAAATCGACTGCCGTGATATTGATCACAGCACACATCGATTCCCAATACATAGCGTGCAATGAAAAGGATTATTTATTTCCTTTAATTTCAATGTCTCCGATGATGAGAAGAAGAGGACATATTTTGGCTGAAAATTGTTACATTGGCACCGGAATAGCCTCCTTTCATCTTGTGTGGCTGAATTATTATTATGTTATGTTCTTGATGTTTGTTCACGATTGAAAGATTTTAAAGCTAAGGACTTTTGCAAACGTACACGTCAGCCTTATGCTAACCCCTCCATTCCTATGTGATGTCTCTTTACGAGACTCTTGGTAGGTTACGGTGCTAGCATCATTTGCTTCTCATACCTTACGTGCCCCTATATAGTCCAGAAACATTGGTGATCATGGACAAATTAAATTATTATAACAATTAAAGCATCATACTCTATTTAATAGTAGTTTTATCAGCATATTAAGGAGTGAGGCAAAACAAAGATATGATTATGCAAGACTTGATTAACTTAACTGTTTTAAAAATTAACTAAATAAGAAGATTATATTTATACAATTCTAAAACTATTCCAATGTATTGCATATGATGAACGAGTGCAATTTAATTGTTACAATGACTGATGAAATAACTTATTTGCAAATGCATGAATGTGGTTTACGTATGGGTCTTCTTCTTTTAAACCTCCACTGGGCATATTTTAGAACCAATACGCAAATAAGACAAGAGACTAAGCAAGATATGGTGTCCAATTTTATAAGAAACCGCCGTTGAAACTTCATGGGCCATGTACTGAGGAATGGACAAGATAAGACTCCCCTACCAAGCCCTCATATGGACACCGTTAGGGAAAAGAAAAAGGGGAAGACCAAGAGAGAGGACCTTGCGTAGAACCATCATCAGAGAGGGCTCATCAACGGCCAAACAACCATCCAAGATCTATATAACAGGTGGCAGCGAACCGCCAGGCATGGAGAGCCATGACTTCTGCCCTATGCACCGCCTTGGGTTCAAGAGGAAAGACTAACTTCTTCTTCTGCGTTCGTCCGGAATGTGTTTTACATAATTGGGGTGTGTCTGTTTACAACAGTGCTGCGATACTTGAACCTTTCAGCCGACGCATCCGACTTCTTCAGGCATTTATTGACGGGTTACCTTCCCGTGTGAACGAACGTATCAGCATCATTATCATAATCATCATCTTCCACTTCTGCGGTCAAGCGACGTGGGGAGGATAATTTGCGTTTCCAGCGCCCGGTGGGCGGCACAGGATAGTGTCATTCCGTGTGTGATTGTACAATGTCTTTGATTGTTGTAAATCCATTTTCTTCTGGCATCCTCTTGGTCTCGTCGCAAATGATCTTTGATGTAAGGCCAGTGATGTAGTGTTGGTGTTGCATTCTAACGACATGGCCCAACCAACTCCATCTTCTGTCTTCAATAAATGTGGCACAAGGTGATTGAATCCCACTGTCTGTCTGATAACAACATTCAGGGGCGTCACTAGGGGGGTGCGGGCCGCACCGGGTGACACCATCAAGGGGTGACACCAAAATAAAAAAATTGCAAATTTGACAAAGCAGACATAGCAAAATAACAAAAATTTAACTTTGTCCGAGTTTGTCGAAGTTCTTTATTTATGTTTTACCTGAAGTATTGAAGTTATATTGTTCAATTTGTTTTCTTTCTTATGTCCTTATTAACTTTTTGACTTATTTTACAAACATTACTATATGCGATTATATATGGTACAGGAACACTCGGAAGAAGACCATGGTGAAAGTCTAGAGGGGTGACACCAAGAGTTTACCGCACTGGGTGACACCAACCCCAGTGACGCCACTGACAACATTTCTTACTCGGTCTCGGATTGTTAAGTTGACAGCTCTCCTCGGACATCTCATCTCGCAGGTGTTGATTTTGCGAAAGTGTGATTTGGATAAAGTCCAAGTTTGAGATTGGTAGCATAGGGTTAGTGTGAATATGCTGTTTATTATCTGTCGTTTTGCGGACATGGGTATATTTGGATGTTTTAGTAAGGGTGATAGTTTATATGTAAGTGCACTAGCTTTTTGACATCTGATTTCGATTTCTCTGTCCAATCTGCCATCTTCTGTGATCATACTTCCAATATTTGAAATCTTTAACTTGTTTCAGAGTTGTGCCATTTATCTGTATTATTGTATATTTGCCGGCTTCGTGGCTTAGAGGTTATGACGTTTCTCCGTAATCTCGTATACTCTCGTCGGTAACGTGATGACGGTGAGAATCAGCAGTGGTTCGAATCGCATCGGTAACTTACTACCTGAGCCGGCCGCTCAGAAAGCAATGGCAAACTACTGAGCGTAATTTTGCCAAGAAATCAACATACAGCTGAAGGATGCTGGTGTTGACAGCAATGTCATGTAAAGGATGTGCAAAAAAAAAAAAAATGTATATTTAGTGGGCCCGGCGATCTGCTAACTAACTTGCATTACTTCGGTTTTGGCCGTGTTTATGCTCATATTGTATCTGCTGCAGGTTGAATTCAGATTAGTAATATGATTTTGTAGTCTGCCCTCATCGCCGTGATCGTCTGCAAATAGAAGTTCATTTATTTCCTGTGGGTCAGTTGTTACATCTGGAGTAAAGTGGTCTAAATTTTCTGAATCTGTTCTGTATGAACGTATGAAAGGAAGAAATCATTGTTTACAAAAATGCAGAGCTACAGGGAGTTAGCACCTACACTAGTGGGAGATGAAGATGGAGATCTGTGGATTTGCCCGGTGTACATTGATACAGATTTTAAGTCAATTAATCAAACAATAAAAGAATTCCTTCGGAAAAAAAAACAACAACGGCATATATTTGCCCGTGGCACCTGGCACAGAACCCATTCACTTAAGAAAGTGAAAGTAGCAAGTGTGCCGCTCTGGTACAACTTGGTTTGTTTACAGGTTACGGTTACGGTGTTTATGAGTTTATGTGATTGTGTCTCTGTAAGGTGCGTGTTGATTCCTCACATTGTTATAAGTGCATACAATCGTCTTCTCTTATTCTGCCCTTTATCCCGCATTGGGGCATAGGCCCTCCACCAAACCATGCCAAAAGTAAACTGTAAAAAAGTAAGTCTGTAGACAGCAAAAAAAAAAAAAAAAGCTCCCTCCATGTCCATTGCATTGTCCTCCTCAATTTGGATTCTTCTTCTTCTTCTTCAGCGTTCCGAGCCATTGAGGTTCTTTTCCATACAATCCGTCTCCATGCGTCTCTCTGGTTGATCTTCTCTTGCCAGTCGTCGAATTCGAGGCTCATGTATCTGTTTCGTAACAAAATGGTTTTTACAAAGGTGGGGATGCTAACTCCACGCTTCAACCCCCAACCTGGAGAACCAGGGTGTTTATCTTTGTCTGTTCTCTACCCTTTGACCTGTCCGGCTTGGGAGGCCCTGCTGGTAGCTACGCTACCGCCGGCATAGCTCTCAGGGTCATTGAGAAACTCAAGCTCCCCCACCACAACAAGGTGGAAACACCATCGGGGGGGGGGGGGGGGGGAAGGTTTAATTTTTATTTATTGTTTTATTTTATTTTATTATTTTTATTTAATTAATTTGGATTAATAAAATAAATTATTATTAATATTATTATTTATTAATATAATTAATGGCCGTCTGTAATTCAGTTTTCCAAGTATTTTTAGGTCTCCCCCTGTTTCGTTTTGCTTGTGGATTCTAGACGAGAGAGCAGCAATACTATAACTATATTGTCATTGTCCTCAGGTTTTCTCAGGATGTGTGATTGGTGTCCTATCCAACTCTGGCGGCGTTCCTTCACCTCTTGGTTTACTGAGATTTGTTTAGTTCTCTCTACTCTCTACATTGGTGACTGTAATTTTTTTATCCCCATTATTCTGCGCAGGCACCAATAGTGAATAGCTGTGGTTTATTTGTAATTCATAATCAGGAAGGCCCTGGTTAACGTTGTGGTTACATTCTTGGAAAAAGCGACTTTTAGTGAAACAACGTATAGCGAAACACTATTTCCATAGAATTAAATGAAATACAGTGTAGTTATGTAATGTTTATTTTGATGGTTGTTGATATTTATTGGCTAAATAGAGGTGGGTTGGAGGGCGAGTGGTAGAATTATTTGGACGTAGAGGCATTAAAACCATGACTCGCTCCAAAACTATCATCAGCACTACTAGTACTGCTCTCACCCTCTTTCTTAGCTAGATCTTCATAGGAGACTTTGCTTTCTCTTGGATAGCCATCTTGCTCACAGGCATATTCCGTTGGTTCTGGTCTTCAATCCAGACGGCCAATAGTGCTTCCATGTTCTCCACAAGAGTACTTCTGGTATGAGTGATCTTGGAAGCACCAAAGGGGTTACATGTTTAGCTATCTTTGATTTTGTCAGCACCTGCATGAATTGTCCTTAACGAGGTTGGAGGTAAAACTGTGGACTTTACTGATATCAACAGCCCGATCGCTAGCCTCAAAATGACGTAACACATCTAACTTCACCTCAAGAGTAACACTTTTCCTGGTTTCTCTTACAACCAGACACACTGTCAGCACTTACTGTGCACTTTGGAACTCATAATTATGGGTGATTACATGATAAAATCCTGGAAACACACTGCAGAAAATGTAAAATGGTGACGTCACCGCAGCATAGCAACACAGGTGACAACATTATTGCGGAACGTAGCGACGTATAAAGTGAAGTTATGTCCCATTGTGACAATGACATTATAGCATAGCGACACATAGCAGGGCCTTCCTGTACACAGAGGCAAGAGATCTATGATCCATCTATCCTGACTGTTTTTGGCCCTGATACTCACAAGCCAAGTTCTCAGTTTGACTCATTGGCTTTCACTCATATGAGCACAGCATGCAGCCTGCCATTCATGTTTAACCATTTCTATCCATGACTCATTATCCAGGCAGGCCATGACAACACATTCGTCAGATGTTTTATAGATGTGCCTGCTGGTAATTCACCTTGTGAAAGCTGGTCCTTAATTTGGTAACACAAGAGAGCAATTAAGAGAAGCTGTAAACATTTGACTAACCTTGACAATGAAAATAAAATGTATGGTGCAAATATTTGATAAAAGACAAATCTATGATACATAAATTTGTTGGAGCTACACACAAACTGTCAAATAACCCATTAATTGTGTCCTGGTGCATTTCCATAGGCTTTCCTATAATGAACCGGAGTCAACGTCGCTTGCAACAATTGAAGCAGACAGTTAGCATGAAACTTGCTATACTGGAAAAACAGAAAGAGGATATTAAAGAAGTTATTGATGACTATTCGGTACAGGTAGGTAGTTGTATAGTTGTTAGAATGCTTGTTTGCACATTTCCAAAGGTGAAATAATTATAATAAGGAATATCGTAGACCTGGTCATATAGAGCACAGATGTGCATGCATCAATGGCCACCAGATGACTACATAGAGCTGTAGATGCATTTGTTGCATGGGTCACTGTGGAATACCTGGAAATGTGAGAACTGATTGACTAGCTAGGGAAGGAGCAATAGAATTACAACCTGATGTGCCTGTTATTTACCACCAAAAGAAAAGAATAATCAAATCCGTCAGAAAGCCACCAACACCAGTTCAAGACGATTGCCATATTATGGACAGATCAGACCAAGTCATGATTTTGCATCTCAAAACAGGACACAATAGATTATGCAACCACATGTATACAAAATTCTTCTTCTTCTTCTTCTTCTTCTTCTTCTTCTTCTTCTTCTTCTTCTTCTTCTTCTTCTTCTTCTTCTCTTCTTCTTCTTCTTTCTTCTTCTTCTTCTTCTCATTCTGCGTACATCCAGAGTTTTTTGTTGTTGTTTGAACGTGATTGCGTTGTGCCTGTTTACAGCAGAGCTGTGTTCTTGCGCAGTTAGACTGACACATCCGACTTCTGCGGGCATTTGTTGACCAGGTGAATCAGCCGTGTGCACATGTGGATAGAGCACATACTCCAAAACTGCCCAAACTACAACATATCCAGGCGAACCTTCTGGCCTAGAGAAACAACAGTGGAAGATAAACACTATGGACTGCTAAGTGAACTAAAAAAGACAGTGACATACAAGAGACAACATTGCAAATATAGACAATACATTAATACATTTCAAGTGAATGAAAGAAGAAGCTCTGAAACCTCTCTGCTGACAAACACTTGCAGTGCTATAGTATGCATCAATGTAAGTTTCTGTACCGTTCAATGCAAATTAACATCACATCACTCCAGGCTTGTGCATGGGTGTTTCGTTCTTCTCTGTCACTCATCCATTAGCACACAGTCAGCAACTAGTTGTGCCAGTTTGGTGTTGGCTGATAAGCCTAGTGCTTGGTAAGCTGCTTTTTTTCCCGACCATTCAAGTCTTTAATCCAAACTTTTGTATTCTGACTATTGATGTTGATTCATTGAGTTGAAAGTCTTCATTTCTGCTGAAAACTCTAAAGGCACTTATGATGTCATCTTGATCAGTTGGCTGACTCTCCTACATAGTGGCTGAACCTGCTAGACAACTGTTCCACCCGGAAATGACATACCAATTGCAACTTTCAGTCAGATTTCAGATTCACAGCTAGAAGATGAAACAGCAATGACATGTGGAATGACAAGTGACAGTGATAGTGATTTCGAAGATGATTTTCCAGCTGCTCAATGCTTCGACCAGCATGAACTGAATGATCTAATCCAGGATCTATATCTCTCCAAGAACCTTATCAGAACTTTTGGCTTAAGATTGAAGAAAAAAATTACTGACTGATAAACAAAGGTATATTTTATTCGCAGCAGAGAGCAAGTTTTTCTTCCTATTCTTTTGTAAATAAAACAACCTTGTGTTTTGTACTAATGTAGGAGGTCGTGATTAATGAAATCGGATGTAAGTTATACACCAGATGATTGCTACTTTCATTGACAGCTCTAAAAGAAGTTTAAAATGTGTTCTCTTACACAATGCAACAAATATTACTAATTCCAATGCATATCCTACTACAATGATAAGGAGGTGTATGTACAAAACGCTCAGTTATAAAAATTGAAAGTATTTTTTAGAACATAACTGGAGGTTTGTGTAGATCTTTTAAATTTGAAACTTCTTGCTTGGACAGCAAAAGGGATTAAAACTAAATATCCATGCTTTATGTTTGTCGGATAGCAGGTCAAAATTACTGCACTGGACCAAAGAAATAGTGGCCGTTGAAGGATGAATTTAAAGACTTGGAGAAGACATATATTTTCAACAAGCCTCTTCATTTATCGAAAGAGTTCTAGAGTTCTACTGCCACCATTATATATCAAGCTTGTCTTGATGAAGCAATTTGTTAAGGCACTGAACAAAGATGGTACCTGTTTATTACTTATGCTAGAATGTTTTCAGGAATTGAGCATAGACAAACTTAAAGCTGGAATTTTTGATGACCTCAAATTAGAAAGTTAATAACGATCCAAATTTTATTGATTCGATGAACTAACAGAGTCCACAGCCTGGTCATCATTTTGTTTAGTTGTGCAAAACTTTCTGGTAGCTTTAAAGCAGACAATTATTCTGAATTAGTTGAAAACATGCTGTCGAGTTTTTGTAAGCTTGGATGCAACATGAGCATAAAATTGCACTACCTTCCATAACCATTTACTATTTCTTTCCCGAGAATCTTGGCGACTTTAGTGAGGAGCAAGGTGAAAGATTTTCACTAAGATATAAAACAATGGAAGAGAGATACCAGGGACTTTGGGATGCCCACATGATGGCAGATTACTGTTGGACCTTAAGCTGACTGTCCAGGCATATCACATTCCAGGAAGTCCTCGAAAAGAAGCTTTTTGTGTGTTGACTACTAGATTAAAAAAATGCTAGTGATAAAGTTTTAATACATTTTTGGTGTTTTATATGAAGGCAATAAATGCACAGTAATTACATATAATATGAATGCAGATTACAGTCAAAATGCCACTGATACATAACAATTACACTAAGAAGGTCACTCTTAGCTTTCTCAAAACTACAGCTGGTAGAAAAAAATCTGATACATTTTTGGAATCAGCAACACAAAATTACCAAGTATAGCTATACAATTTAGGCATCAAAAT